>CM024247.1:5147915-5277197 GCA_013421045.1 Propylea japonica
AAAACAGATCGCAAGTTAACCGAACTTAACTCAGAGAGAAAAATCCACTGGATACACTTCTGGTCGATTCGAGAGCCACTGTGTGGGTCGAAATAAAATTCAAAACGTTGATTTTCAACCATTCTTGATTCACTAGGCTTTGTCAGCTGGTGCAGATTCTTGTTGGAACGTCTATAGTCTGCGACCGAAATGATTGTCTACCCACGGCTTCAAATTAGCCTCAAGAACACTTTCCTGATAAACATGTCTCATTAACTTGACGCCAGGCTCAATGCAAAGGATTGGGGAAATTCCATCCGCAGTTACAGCCAGCGCCAGCGGTCCAAACGATTATTTGTGGCGGGTTCTGGTTCCTGGTAGCCAACCGATGATTCAGATTCTCATATGAACGTTTGTCAGGTAAACTGCATCACCACCTCGATTATATCATCGCACTACGGCAGAGAGCAGGAAAATGGGTAGCACAAGAATGTACCTAATCACTAGGTACACTTCTCTACTGATGCCGCTGCTAGTCGCGCTTCCTAACGCTCCCTAAATTGACGGTTTTTCGGGCGTGAGTCAAAGGACTAGACCAGGGTCGACAATTTTCGAAACAAAAAAAAATTGCAGTAGGATGAAACCAATTAAAAAAGGAGGGGAATATGATCAAAAATGAAAGAAAAATAAATTACGGTCGATCCGAGTCCGGGAAGTGGGAGGGGGTGTGTTTTAAAGGGTGAAAAATGGTTTTCCTTTTTTTCCGATTTCCGGCAAACTACAAGTCCTATGGAAAAAAATTTAATGGCAAAGTTGTAGGTAATGAAAAGATCTACAACTTTTGTATCGACAATTTTTTCACATAACCTCAAATTTAGGTGAAAAGGTCAAAAAACCAAGTTTTTGGTTTTTTATTTATATCTTTTTCAAAAAAAACTTTTTTTTTTCGAATTTTGTGAAACTTACCTTATCATGTCCCAAAACACTGTAATTTATTTGATTTTAAATATTTATGTTTTAGTCTCATTTTAATTAATATCAAAAAAGCACCCCAATTTTCAATCGAAAATTCTGACGTCAAAATATCAGCTTTTTTCAAAAGTTCAAAGGCCTTTTCTTCATTGAAATATCTACTTTCTGATGGTGTGAAAAAAATATACATTCTATAAGGAGTGTTCTCAGAATCAACGATTTATGAAACCCACCATTAGAGTAACTCAGTCCCCACTTCTCTATGAAATAACTTACAATGGGTTAAAAACTAACCAAAAGTCACTCAGGTATATGAATTATCTCAAAACACAACAGTCAATAATAGTCATCCTTCATTGAAATATCTACTTTCTAATGGTGTAAAAAAATATACATTACTAGAAATGTTCTCAGAAAATGCAAAAATTGAAAAAACCCAAATTCGAAATTTTTTTTGATCATTATGTACAATTTTGAGGTTTTTATTAAAATTTACTCTTTAATTATACTCAAAAAACGTAAGATTTCCTGTTTCATTCATAAACGAAAAAATTACAAATTGAAATATACTTCTATAATTAACAAAAAAATAAGTTAATAAAATTAATATTTATAAGACATCTACAATATTTTGAAAAAAGCTGTAGAATCTTGTTTAAATAATATTTTTAGATGACTATTTATTGCTGTTTTGAGATAATCCATATACCTGAGTGACTTTTGGTTAGTTTTTAACCCATTGTAAGTTATTTCATAGAGAAGTGGGGACTGAGTTACTCTAATGGTGGGTTTCATAAATCGTTGATTCTGAGAACACTCCTTATAGTAATGTATATTTTTTTCACTCCATCAGAAAGTAGATATTTCAATGAAGAAAAAGCCTTTAAACTATTTGAAAAAAGCTGATATTTTGACGTCAGAATTTTCGATTGAAAATTGGGGTGCTTTTTTGATATTAAGTAAAAATGAGACGAAAACATAAATATTTTAACTCAAATAAATTATAGTGTATTTGGGACATAATAAGGTAAGTTTTCACAAATTTCGTAAAAAAAAAGTTTTTTTTTTGAAAAAGATATAAATAAAAAAACCAAAAACTTGGTTTTTTGAATTTTTCACCTAAATTTGAGGTTATGTGAAGAAATTGTCGATACAAAGTGTAGATCTTTTCATTACCTACAACTTTGCCATTAAATTTTTTTCCATAGGACTTGTAGTTTTGCCGGAAATCAAGGAAAACCATTTTTCACCCTTAAAAACTCACCCCTCCCACTTCCCGAACTCAGATCGACCGTAATTTATTTTTCCTTTCATTTTGATCATATTCCCCTCCTTTTCTAATAGGTTTTATCCTACTGCGATTTTTTTTCATTTTTTACCATACCATTTTGAAGGTTTCGGCCCTGGTCTAGACCGCCACTGTTCTGAAAACTATTGATATTTTCGAAAATATTATTATCATTCCGAGAAAATTTCTATGATGGAGTGAAGTAAGGAAGCATCCCTGAAGTTATCAGAACATTTAGAAAATGAAAGGGTGATATGGGATTACTCCGTAAAAAAGCATATATTTGAGCACAAAGTTCATGATGCCTCGAAAAGAATAGGCAGAATTATGGACAATACTCAAGTATAAGAACTGAAATGAAAAAATCACTAATGGTCATATTCCGACCTCTTCTCAGGAAGAAAATCCAATCTGTGAAGTCAGAATCGGGGACAAAAGATGTCTTTCAACCTTTATGGTTTGGTTGTACGGGTTTTGGGACCTTCGTATGAAGTAGAAGAAGCTTTACCGTCATAAAAAGACGTGGGTAGATTATTTCATTTTAATTTGAAAGGTTGTCAAAACAATAAAGTTTCTCCTAAATCTAATTATTTCCTTTTATAACATACATGTTGAACATACCTACTGAAGCAAATCTCATAGTATAATAATAATAATGCATTCATGCCAATTATTAAACCATCTTTTATACGTCGATGACTTGAAACTAATTGCAACAAGCAGGACTAACTAGAATGCCTGCTCGCCTTCTCTTTCGTAAGAGTAAAGTGAAGTATACATATCTCTATCGTCTTCAAGAAAAAATGGAAACACTGTGCACAAAGGCCAACAAGCATCATCCTAAATGCTGTGTTGAAAGAACAACGATTCCAAGAAGTGAAGGCAGTCAAGGCTTTGTGGGCATAAAGAACGTGGCGGCTAAACAGATTCAATTCAATTATTTATTCACCAAATTCAATGATTTCAACCTTACATACATCGTTAACAATTTTTTCCTAAAAAGAATCTTATCAAAAAATTTGATTTGTATGTAACATCGGTGAGTGACTCACTAAATAAACGAGGAAGTATAATTCCTGGTCTGTGTTGTGAAGCACTCGCCACTATGATGATTGTGAAATGCAGGTGAAAATGGAGCGGGCGGAGGAACCGTGAACCACGACGCCCAAGAACCAGACCGAGAGCGCGCCCCGGGTGAGCGTCACGAAATGTCATAATTCCTATCAAGCGTTTGTACATTATAATGATTATAATACTCATTAATACTATCATTCTTTAAAGACAACAATGACACTATTATTGTTTTATAATCTGGACATTGATGTTATGAATGTTATGTTATGTTCTTGAATATACTTTTTTGTTAGTTCTTTAAATTTTCTTTTATTTTTCAAATCTGATTTTAAAGTCGGGGAAAGCATGTTGTAGAATTTTGAAGCAAAAAAGTAACTATACGTTGGGTATGAGCTTTGAGATAGAGTTGGGAGTGCAATGGGCTATTTCTTATATTATATTTCGTTCCGGAATTTGGTGAGAGCTGTTTAATTTTAGGCAGATAATTCAGGCAACTGTAAAAAAAAGGCTCTCACTGATAGAACATTTGCCTCTTTGAATACATTTCTTTTGGAAATGCCCGCTTCTTCTTGTAAATAATTTTAAGAATTGTGTTTTGAGTAGTCAGAACATTTCCTACAGCATTATTGTACCTTCCTCCCCAAATGATCAAACCATATCTAAAAGCTGACTCCACTAATGAGGTATAAACCATCTTGAGCATTTAAGCCTGTAGGATTTTTTTCAGTTGGTAAAATTTGAAGATTATGCTTCTCACTTCCTCATTAATGTAGTAACAGTGATTATTACCTCTTAGATGTTGATCTACAATAATACCTAAGTATTTAACTTTTTCTACATTTCCAATAATCGCACAATTACAGTTTTGATGATCACATTCATCGGTATGTATCCTCAATTTTAAGTTTTGTGGTCTGTCAGCTGCCGAGATCGAAAAGCAAAATACTGGGTTTTTGTAACATTCATGCTTAACATACTACAATTTGACCAGCTATATAGTTGTCTGAGAATGTATTCCTTTGATATGCTTCTTCCCAACTAGAACATTCGAAAACAATAGCGTATCATCAGCGTATGAAATTGCCAAGTTATCACCCGAAGCATATCCACTTACATTCATATACCGTTGGTCCACCTCTGAGGCGATGATCATTTTGAGGATGTAAATAATGATAATTTGACAACCTTTTTTACGGTTAGTGTAGAGTAATCAAAAGCGCAATTCAAAATTATTTTCATATACAGGGCGTTTCATCATAAACATATATTTTCGTGTAGAGGATATCGGGAGATTCATTTTGCCTTATACAATATATCCCGTTTTCGAAGCATAAGCGAGATACAGGGTGTCAAACGTCATTTTTGAGCAAGATTCTTATGAGTGTGGTCAGTTATGTATAACACTTGGTATAATGGTTTTTGGTTAAATCTCAATATTTTTGTGTCCTCTATTCAGAAAAGTTGACGAACTCCGAAAAACAATTTACAAAATGGCGGAAGACCTGCAATGTTCCAAATTTTTTTTGCGGTTGTCAAATTGACTTTTATTTTCTGAATGAACATAATTTTCTTAGAATTTCTGTGAAAAAATTTTTTCAAAAATCGAACACAAATTTTTTCTTACATGTCTACAGCGATGAAAAAATTTCACTCGAAATGGAGGAAATTTTGTACAATTGTACTTCTTGAATTATCAATCACGAATACGAAAGCAGAATTGTGAAATATCGAACAGTTTCGTTACTACAGTCATTCAAATGTTTCGTTCAGACCTCTGAAATATTGAAAATAAAATTGTTTTGGGTTCTAGAATCAAAATAATTAAATTATTGGCATGTTTAAACATTCTAGATGAATTTATAAGAAAAAAATCAGTGAAACATAGTTGGGACTCTAATGACGTAGGTATTAAATAGGGAAATGGCACTGTTCTAAGGATATTAATTTTCGTTGCCAGGCAACAGTAGTTCGTAGTTCATAGAGCTGGACTGGTATTTTAATTTCAGTGAATATAATTTAGCCAGTAGTCAAACTCTATGAACTACGAACTACCGTTGCCTGGCAACGAATATTAATATCCTTAGAACAGTGCCATTTCCCTATTTAATACCTACGTCGTTTCGAGTCCCAACTAAGTTTCACTGATTTTTTTCGTTTAAATTCATCTAAAATGTTAAGACATGCCAATAATTTAATTATTTTGATTCTAGAACCCAAAACAATTTTATTTTCAATATTTCAGAGGTCCGAACGAAACATTTGAATGACTGTAGTAACGAAACCGTTCGATATTTTACGATTCTGTTTTCATATTCGTGATTTATAATTCAAGAAGTACCATTGTACAAAATTTCATCCGTTTCGAGTGAAATTTTTTCATCGCTGTAGACAATAAAAAAAAATTTGTGTTCGATTTTTGAAAAAATTTTTTCACAGAAATTCTAAGAAAATTATGTTCATTCAGAAAAGAAAAGTCAATTTTACAACCGCAAAAAAAAATTTGGAACATTGCAGGTTTTCCGCCATTTTGTAAATTTTTTTTCGGAGTTCGTCAACTTTTCTGAATAGAAGATCCAAAAATACTGAGATTTGACCAAAAACCATTACACCAAGTGTTCTACATAACTGACCACACTCATAAGAATCTTGCTCAAAAATGACGTTTGACACCCTGTATCTCGCTTATGCTTCGAAAACGGGATATATTGTATAAGGCAAAAATGATTCTCCCGATGTCCTCTACACGAAAATATATGTTTGTCCAGTTTATGATGAAACACCCTGTATACAGAGTGTTTCAATAAAAAGATACAGACAAAAGTAACACTTTTTTAAATTTGACACCTTGTTTATGAGCTCAAAACAGGAAAGGCACGCTGAAATTATAATGAGTTTTTTCAGATCACTCTGTACATTTGTTGCACCATTCACGAGATAATAGCGAAAATGTTGAAAAATAGAGTCATTTTAAATAGTATTTTATATAAACCAGTTACGTATTAGCTAGTCTAAAAAAGAAAAAAAATTTAACTCTGGAATGTACATAGTGATCCAAATTAATTCTCAAACATCTACTACGAATTATGGTCAAAAACTGTCTTATTTAAAAGGGCACGCCCGGTATTTCTTCATCTCGGTGAACGCAAAAATTAATTCCGAAACTTTTTTGATAAGATTCTCTCATATCTAAACCATATAGTTTCTTTGAAATTTTCGATTTTCATTAGAAACAAGTAAACCAACAATTTTAAGTAGTGATAATCATAGAAAAATTCTCTATGATGACAGTGTGATTTGACAGTTTCAGAACGAATCTCAGAGAACTAATTAATCAGAATGCCTGTTCAATGTTTAGTGAAATGAAAATTGAGAATGGCTGAAAAACTATATAGGTTTTAGGTATATGAAAATCTCATGAACAAAGTTTTGGAATTAATTTTTGCGTTCAACGAGATGAAGGAACACCGGTCGTGTCATTTGAAATAGGAACGTTGTTCGGGAAATAATGCTCAAAGAGAAAAATGGACTGTATTTTTAATAAATTTTCAATTGTTGCAAAATGAGAAAGAGCGGGTATCAGAGACCTACCTTTTTGTAGGGCCGACGTGATGTATTGCTGCGTAGTCTGTTGCACCTTCAGCAGCACTTTAGGGTAGTTTCACCACAATAGCGTCGAAAAAGTCCAAGCGAGAGATAAATCTTTGAAAATAGCGTTAGGTGCGTAAATTCACTCATTGAAGGTGACGGCAACGATCGATTTCTTTGTTCGTTCTTTATTCTTCTGCCAATATGTTGACTTATCTTCTTATTGCGTCCCTCCTTTCGTACAATCGGAAAGGGGAAAACATAGGTGACCCCTGATACCACTAACGCGGGTATTATTTGAAAACTTTAAACTAAAATATGCAGTTTCCCAAACATTCTGCCCCGAGAAAATGCAGTAAGCATTTTACAAAAATAAAATAGCAATTATCATGAAAAAATCCCACGATCAAATAAAAAAAACTGTAAGCATTATCGCATGCGCACTAAAATCAATATCTATGAAATATAAAATTGAGACAAAAACCAACAAATAATGAAAATTGAATAATCTTCAGAGAACGTTACTCAATAGGTAGAGGGCAGAATTTTACTAGTGGTCGTTTCAAAAAACCTGAAACTGTTTTAACTGTCACTACCCTGACAATTTTGTCATCACCAGGGTGTAAGGTGACAATTCTAGCTGGACTCCATTTCCCAGGAGGTAGATTCTCATCTTTAATTAATACAAGAGAACCTATTTTGGGCGGGGAAGTGAAGTTGAGCCACTTGTTACGCTGCTGTAAGGTGTGAAGATATTCACGACGCCATCGGCGCCAAAAATCTTGGTGTAGACGCTGCAATAATTGCCATCGTGACAACCGATTAATAGAAATACGTTCAAAATCAGGGGTAGGAACTACAGAAGGTGGTTCCAGTGTGAGAAAATGTCCCGGTGTCAAAACATCAACCGATTCGATATCTGATGAGAGGGGAGTCAACGGACGTGAGTTTAAGCATGACTCGACAAGTGTCAATAAAGTGTTCAGCTCTTCATAAGTTAAAATTTGATCACCTATGACTTTAGTTAGGTGGAGCTTAACTGATTTAATACCTGCTTCTGCCAATCCATTAAAGTGGGGGCTAGAAAGAGGAGAGAAAGAAAATTTAATATTTTCGTGTTCGGCGGCGCTTTTCATAAGGTTTAGTTGTTTGCTTGCTCCTACAAAATTGGTAGCATTATCGCAAAATATTGTTGAAACCCGTCCTCTTCTGGCGATAAATCGCTGTAGAGCAGCCAAAAACATTTCCGTAGATAGATCACTAGCCAACTCTACATGAATTGCCTTGGTGGCAAAACAGACAAACACGCAAATATACGCTTTACAGGACTTGACTCCACGATGACGCGTTAAAGTTATGAAATAGGGACCTCCAAAGTCCACAGCAGAATTGAAAAAGGCTTTGGCCTGGTTGATGCGACTTCCCGGCAATGAAGCCATTGGAGGTTGAAAGGGCTTAGGTCGGATCTTCCAACAACGAACACATTTAGAAATTATAGAGTTTATGGCTCGTTTACTTGAAAGAATCCAAAATTTTTGTGACAATAAATATTGAGTAGTTCGAGGTCCAGCGTGCAAATATTTTTTGTGAAAATGATCAATAATTAATTTGGTGAAGTGACTTTGACGAGGTAACAAGATTGGAAACTTAGCGTCGTGCAGCAAATGAGCTTTTTCAATTCGACCTCCAACCCTAAAAATACCTTCTGAATCAAGAAAGGCATAGAGTTTTCGAAGTGGCAAAGAAATTTTTTTATTCTCACATTCACGTGAGAAATGTTTTTGTTGAATATATCGAACTAACAGCAACATCGCATTATTTAATTCTGAATTTGAAAGACAAGCTGCTGAAGTCCTATTCGAGCGATCTCTTACATTCGAAATGAATTTTAATACATAGGTAGTGACTCTCAGCAAAATGTCGAATGAAGAAAATCGACTTATCAATATTTCAAAATTGTTGCTTCATTGGAAGCACGCAAGTAAACTACACATGCATATCCTTTTTCACTAGCGTCACAAAAGCCGTGAATCTCATATGAACAATCAGAGGGAACTACAAGACGTTTGAGTTCAAGTTCAGAAAGCAATGGTAATTCTAGCTTGTATTGTTGCCATATACGAAAAATATCATCTGTGGGAGTCTCATCCCAACCAAGTTTAGAAATCCATAATTTCTGTATCAAATTCTTGAAAAGAAAGACAGTAGGAGCGACGAATCCAAGAGGGTCATAAACTCTGGCCAATTGAGATAGCATTACCCTTTTGGAACATAAAGAACCTTTGACAGGTTTGCAGGAAAAACTGAAAGCGTCATTCTTAGGATTCCAATTCAATCCAAAAACTTTAAATAGGGATAAATTTTCATCCTTCTGAAATGCAAGAGGGTGCATTGACAAAAATGATTCCGGTAAATCATCAAGAAGTTCTGAAGTATGGCTACAAAATTTTCTCAACTGAAAACCTGCCTTTTCTGATAGCGAAATGAGATCATTGCGTATCGTACGAGCATGAACAATACTAGGTGCGCCAAAAATGAAGTCGTCGATATAAGAATTCCGAATAAATGAAAGATTTCGTGTCTACTCCAAAAATTGGTTTAATTGAACTGTGCTACATGTTTCGACCCTTACAAACTTAGGGTCATCTTCAGGCTTGTGGGACAGGAAAACAACACAAACGTCAAAGATTTTGACATTTGTGTTGTTTTCCTGTCCCACAAGCCTGAAGATGACCCTAAGTTTGTAAGGGTCGAAACATGTAGCACAGTTCAATTAAACCAATTTTTGGAGTAGACACGAAATCTTTCATTTATTCGGAATAAATAATAGCTCCAATTAATATGATGGACAACATATCTGATATAAGAATTATCAAGGATAAGTTGAGCAGCATGGGGATGGTTCAAATTTTCGTCCTCGGCTAATTTTCGAAGAACTCTCAGCGCTAAATATGGACTGGATCGAAGTCCATATGTAACTGTTTTAAGGCGGTAATCACATATTTCATCGGTAGCGGAAAATCGAAAAACTATTCTCTGGAAATTACACTGTTCTGGGTCAACCCAGATCATTCTGTATATTTGACGTATATCGCACCACACTACATACTCAAAAAGCCGAAAATTCATCAAAATCTTACATATATTCGGTTGCAATTTTAGACCTATCATTAAAAAATCATTCAACGAATTTTGTGAATTGTTGGTTGCGGATCCATCGAAAACAACTCGTAATTTCGTAGATAAACTATCTGGTTTCAAGACGCAATGATGAATTAAGTAATAAGAGTTAGCTTCAATCTCATTCGATGGAATTTTTTCCATGTGATGTGCTTCCAAGTAATCTTTCATGAATTCTTTATATTGTGAATATAAATGAGATCGATTAAATAGACGTCGTTCAAGCGAGTAAAATCTTGACAAAGCGAAGTTTCTCATATTTGAAAAATGTGGAGTAGAATTGTTTGCGAAAGGAAGTGAAACTATAAATTTACCATCACTTGCTCGAGAAACTGTTCTCAGAAAATATTTTTCACAATCAGAAACTCCCTCAACCGAGTTCTCCAACTCTGGTACTGTTTCAACCTCCCAAAAAGTATGAAGATCATTTTCTGGTGAGCTTTCAATTGAGTTTAGGAAACAGGAAAGTAGTAGGGCTACCTTCGTTCTGGCTCAAAGTTGACCTTTGACCTCCCTTAATGGTGCCGGGGTCAGATTAAATGCTGATGACGTCATTGGTGGTGGCGGCCATGACAGTAGTGATGACGTCATTGGTGCCAGCAGCCAAGACGATGAAAAAGTTTTGGGCGGATGCGGGATATGAACCCGTGAAGTTTGGGTGAGTGTACGGTCGTTTACACCCCAGCGCTACAGAGGCTATGATAATTTGGGGTGTTTGGTGTTATAAAGCCAGAGTGACGCATGATTGTTCGAGAAGGAATATGTGTTTAGAAGTGTTGAAGAACAATGCCCACCTTTCAACATTGTTCTGTGGTTCTTTAATAAAGTCATAGATAAGTTTTTAGGTTAGCTATTATGGAAGTGTAATGTAAGAGTTCAGTTGGGAATAAAAGAGAAGTAAAAGGTACTATTGAGTTTTAATCAATTAACAAACTGATCCACAAATCTCAACAGTGGTAGCAGAGCGTGGTTCTCAAAAATTATTTACGATGACAAATTCAAGAGAGAGATTTCCAATTGTACCATTCGCCGGCGTGGATTTCAGCACATGGTCTTTCAGAATAAAAAGTATACTCAAGGAAAATGGGGTTCAGAAGGCAATCGAAGACGAAGATTATGGTAAAAATGAACAAAATTCCAAGACAGAAGCGAAGGCACAAGCAATATTGATAGCAGGTGTAGCAGATAGTCATATTGAATACTTAAAGAAAGACACTGCATACATGATGTTCAAAAACCTAGAAGAAAATTTCAAGAAAAAGGGAGTACGATCAAAATTATTCCTTCGTAGAAAATTATCAGAAATCAAATATTCAGAGAACTCATCGTTGATCGAACACTTCGTGGAAATGGAAAAAATCTTCACAGATTTGAGAGAAGCTGATTCAGAACTTACCGAAGAAGAAAAAGTTAATTATTTATTACTGTCAATGCCCCATTCATATGATGGTATAATAACAGCTCTAGAAACTATGGAAAACCTAAAACTAGATTTTGTGAAGAATAGATTGCTTGGAGAAGAAGAAAAGAAAAAGAAAGATTCCAGTGGACATCAATCACATAATACAGCATTTTCATGTTTCATATGTGGAAAACCCGGCCATAAGAAGTTCCAATGTAACATGAGAGATAGAAGTCTAAGTCACCAACGAGGAAGAGGCCAAGGTTATCAACGAGGAAGAGGTCAAGGTTATCAACGAGGAAGAGGTCAAGATTATCAAAGAGGAAGAGGTCATGGATATGAACGAGGAAGAGGCCAAGGATATGGAAGAGGATACGAGTCGTATACAGCAGAAGACTGTAAGTCAGATGTTGCTTTTTTATGTGAAAACAGTTCAGCTGAAGCTTATAATAGTAATAATATTTCAAATGATAAAATTTTAACATGGTGTATAGATTCTGGATGTTCAGATCACTTGGTAAATAATCAGGATGTTTTTGTCAATTATAGAGAACTTAAGTTTCCCAGAAATATTGCTGCGGCTAAAGAAGGTGTTATGTTAAAGGCATTAGGAATTGGAAATATTAGAACAAGGTGTAGAGTAGGCAAAATGGTCACTACCTGTACAATTAAAAATGTTTACTATGTCCCAGAACTTAGAAAAAATTTATTATCAGTACCTAAAATAGAATCCAATGGATTCAAAGTCACTTTCTATGAAGGTAGAGTGGAAATTTACAAAAATGATCAATTGCTAATGTTAGGAAGGGCAAACGGAAATTTATACAGTATTGAAATGGAGGTAGAACAACAAAGCTGTTACAATTCAACAGAAGATTATGATTCGAAATCACAGTTATGGCATAGACGCTTTGGTCACTTGGGAATGAAAAATATTAATATTTTAGTAAGAGATAATCTTGTCAACGGTATACGTGATTTTAAATTTAATGAATTAGACAACACCTTGTGTGAACCATGTTTATTAGGAAAGATGACTAGACAACCTTTCAATAAGTCAGGATATAGAGCGAAAAAGCCCTTAGAATTGGTTCATACAGATGTATGTGGGCCAATTACACCTATTAGTAGAGACGGTCATAAATACTTCTTAACATTTATCGGCGATTATACCCATTTCGTGATAGTATATTTGATATCGGAGAAATCAGAAGTTTTTGGAAAATTTAAAGAATATTATTTTTATGCTACGAAACATTTCAATACTAATTTGCTAAAACTTCGGTCAGATAATGGCAGGGAATACGTGACAAGGGAATTTCAAAATTTTTGTGCTAGTCAAGGTATATCATTGCAATATACAGTTCCATATAATCCGGAAATGAACGGGGTGGCTGAACGTATGAATCGCACTTTAATTGAAAAGGCTAGAACAATAATATTAGAGTCAGAACTGAGTAAAGAATTTTGGGGGGACGCTGTTTTATATTCAGCTTATGTTACTAACAGAAGCCCATCAGTAGGACGAGAAGCTACTGCTAGTGAGTTATGGACTGGAAGAAAACCAGATGTATCGAATTTAAGAGTTTTTGGTTGTATGGCATATAATCATGTACCTAAAGAACGAAGACAGAAACTAGATAACACAGGGAAGAAAATGATAATGATAGGGTATAGTACTTCAGGATATAGACTTTTTGATCCAGAAACCAACAGAGTAGTAAATGCAAGAAATGTAATATTTGATGAAAGATTAAAAAAGAAAATTGAATATTTTCCAAGTAATGAAGAAACAATCCAAGAAGTAACAAATGAACAAAAAGAAATAAAACAGAACTCTGAGGAAGAAGAAAGAGAAAATCAAGTTTTGGAAGAGCAGCCTGCAGGGAGAGGTAAAAGAAAAGCCTGTAAGCCAAAATGGCATAAAGATTACCAAATAGATTTCAATGAAGAAAGTGATGAGGCCTTGTTTGCATTGTTCACAAACCAAGGGGATATACCATTGAACTATCAAGAAATGGAAGAAAGAGAAGACAAGAAGGAATGGAAAAAGGCGGTCAATGAAGAACTTGAAGTTCTAGATGAAAGTAATACTTGGAAAGTAGTGTCAAAACCAGATAACCAAAATTTATTAGATAGCAAATGGGTATTTACAAAGAAAAAAATAGGAAAGGAAGAAATATGCAAGGCAAGACTAGTTGTACGGGGATATCAACAGAAAGAATATTTGGGAAACGTTTATTCGCCAGTCTTAAGATTAGAAACATTACGAGTACTTTTATCTGTTGCTGCTCACAGAAGATACCAGATACATCAGATGGATGTGAAAGGAGCTTTCTTATATGGTGAAATAAAAGAGAATGTATATCTCAAACCACCAGAAGGAGTAACGTTACCAGAAGGAAAGGTTTTAAAATTAAAGAAGTCATTATATGGGTTAAAAAAGTCTCCCAAGTATTGGTATGAAAAGTTCAACAGTACTATAATTGAATATGGGTTCAAACGATCAGAAAATGATTATTGTCTTTATAGCTTCGGAAACATGTATCTGTCATTATATGTAGATGATCTGTTAATAGTAGGAAGTGACTTTGAAGAAATTGAAAGAGTTAAATTATTTTTGTCAACAAAGTTCAGAATGAAAGATATGGGTTGTGAAAATTTAACCTATTTAGGAATTTCAATCATTCAACGTTCAGAACAAATACTCATAAATCAGACTGATTATTTGCTGGGTGTTTTGAAAAAATATAATATGGAAAATTGTAATGGTAGTAACACTCCAATGGATGTAAATTTTAAATTAGATGAAAACTCAGATATTGATATGAAATACGAATTTCAATGTAGGTCATTGATTGGGTCTCTAATGTATGCTACTGTTGGCTCGAGACCAGATTTAACCACTTCAGTGTATTATTTAAGTAGATACCAGTCTACTCCAAGCGAAAATTTGTGGAAAGCATTAAAACGAATACTCAGATATGTAAAACAAACTTTGAACTTTAATTTGATTTATACTAAAGATTGTAAAAATTCATGTTTTTCTCCATTAATTGGATATGCTGATGCCGATTGGGCTAGAGATAATGACAGAAAATCGACTAGTGGATATTTGTTTAAATTGTTTGGTAACACCATAGCTTGGAGATCAAAAAAACAAACAACTATTGCACTAAGCACAACTGAAGCTGAATTGATTTCTTTATGCGAATCAGTTGTTGAAGCATGCTGGTTAGTTAAATTGATGTTAGACTTTAATATAAATATTCAAAATGTCACTATTTTTGAAGATAATCAAAGTACTATGAAGGCTGTACAAAATCCAGATCAAAAGAGAATGAAACATATGGATATCAAATTTAATTTTGTTAAAGAAAAAGTAGAGAAGGGTTTGATTAAGGTACAATATATAAATACTAAATGTCAATTAGCAGATATGTTTACAAAGCCTTTATCTAAAAATCATTTTTTACCATTTTTGTTAGAGATAGGCTTGAAAGATGTGCATTGAGGGAGAGTGTTGAAGAACAATGCCCACCTTTCAACATTGTTCTGTGGTTCTTTAATAAAGTCATAGATAAGTTTTTAGGTTAGCTATTATGGAAGTGTAATGTAAGAGTTCAGTTGGGAATAAAAGAGAAGTAAAAGGTACTATTGAGTTTTAATCAACTAACAAACTGATCCACAAATCTCAACAAGAAGGACTCGCTTCATGTCGATTTTTGTTCTCAAAATATCAAGTTCCTTATAAAAAAAATATTCTTTGAGTGGTTTGACTAAAATAATTTCAGGATGAGATTTTTTATTACATAATGTTAATTATCTACATCGTTCAATACTTTATTCCTATAAAAGTACATACATTCTAAAATTGCATAACTCTGAACACAAGGATTAATTCTACAGAAAGCATTTATGAAATCTTCAACAGAATTGTTTTGTTTCGTATCAATTCTTTGATGGTGTCTACGAATTTAAAGTAAGATTTTTCAAGGCGACTGATTAATTTGATTGGTGATAGCAGATTGTTGCTGTAGTTCCGTATCAATTATTTGATGGTGTTCATGGATGTCATTCGGAGATTTTTCAACATTTCAAGACGACTGATTGATTAAATTGAGATATCTTATTCAAGTCAGTTTCTACAAATTTCTTGACGAGTAGAATGGATTTACAGAGAGCATTCATTGACCCTTATTTCTTGGAACGATCTCTCAGATAAATCCATATTCAGAAATAATGTTCTTCTTTCAATCCACGTTATAGAAATTAGATGAAACCAGAATCGAAAGTCATATGGTACATTTCAGACTTGTAGGAAATATTGGTGGTAGCAGATTGTTGCTGCGACTAAAGCATTCTCTCCTTAGGCTCGCAATACCAAAGCATTCCGTGACTAGGTTCCAATAATGTTACACTTGAGCGCCCTCTTTGAGACGACTGATACTTCAAGCCGTCTAGCTATTATAGATTACAGTTTTCTGCTACGGCTGCTTCATGACACAATTTATTCTCATTTGAAATAATTTAATGTTTACTGTGATTATATTTGAGTATGCCATTGAATATTAATTATTTTCTATGTTCCCTACATTTACTTCTTTGTTCGGGTTATAGAACATGTATATTCGGACTCTATGATATCATAACCTACAACAATTGTTAACTTAACATCTACTTTTAATTAGGAAAGGATAATAACTATATTTTCAATTAAAATAATTATCCCTATGATATGTATAGAAACACTAATTATAATTTCTACTATGATGTTTATTTGATGACAGACTAGGACAGAACCTACATAATTTGTAGTGCGTAGTTTAAATAAACGATAGCTGCTTTAAGAAAAAATACAATTTGAAGAACAAGTATCATTGACTCAATGTTCCACATATTTCAATACCTTATTCTTGTACATACATTCTAGGATCATATAACAGATGGCTACAAAAAGCATCTTCGATCGAATTGTTGTTGGTGTTCTTTAATGATATCCAACAACTTGTAGTAATGATATTCGTAGATTTTTCAACATCTCTAGTCGATTGGAAATCAGTAGATGATTCAATTGTGTGATTAAGTCGGCCTAACTGAAATACATGCAGTTTCCATACTACATATATCAAAAGGGGGAAACATCTCGTTCTTTAACTATTTCAATCCGATTCATAAGCCAAATTCTATCTATTGTTAGGTAAACCAGTATCAGTACAACCCAAGAAATATTTCAGTTTTACGATGACCAAATGGTGGTTTTTGTGCATAACATTCCTTCTTATTCTTCAACGATTTCAATCAGATTTATTGTTATAGACCAAAAATAGATCTTAATAGGAGGTTGTTTCGTATTCGGTAGTATCATATATACAGGCTGGTAGGTGACAAATTTATATATATTTCAGAATTCGAACCAGGGACTTTCGTATTATGAGTCTAGGGTCTTATATACTAGACTAGCAATTTGGAATGAGCGGTGAATTGTTGGTCTAATAGGAGGTCGTTTCGTATTCGGCTAGCGGTAGTTCGGGGACGAATTTTTTTTGAACATCCGATATTATTTGACGTCCGCACCCATATTCGAGTGTATCTTCCTTCATACGTACCTAATGAATTCGATAGCAACTAAGCTGTATGTGTTGTTGTATAGATATCGGGGGTTGACTGAATTATTTTATTGAAAACAATTTGTAGTGAGTAGTTTAAATAGTCGATAGCTGCTTTAAGAAAAAATACAATTTGAAGAACAATCATTGACTCAATGTTCCACATATTTCAATACATTATTTTTGTACATACATTCTAGGATCATATAACAGATGGCTACAAAAAGCATCTTCGATCGAATTGTTGTTGGTGTTCTTTAATGATATCCGACAACTTGTAGGTATAATATTCGTAGATTTTTCAACATCTCTAGTCGATTGGAAATCAGTAGATGATTCAATTGTGTGATTAAGTCGGCCTAACTGAAATACATACAGTTTCCATACTATATCAAAAGGGGGAAACATCTTGTTCTTTAACGATTTTGATCAGATTCATAAGTCAAATTCTATCTATTGTTAGGTAAACCAGTATCAGTACAACCCAAGAAATATTTCAGACCAAATGGTGGTTTTTGTGCATAACATCCCTTCTTATTCTTCAACGATTTCGATCAGATTTATTGTTATAGACCAAAAATATATCTGCATCAGTTAAAACTACAGCCGTTGAAGCTGTAGCAGTCAAAACTGAAGCAGTCAGAACTACTACATGCTACTTAAGAATTATGGAGCATCCAAACGGACGCTGTTGTGGGATGTTTTCGATATGTCATATGCTGGTTTTGCGATAACGTTATCGAGTACCATTCCCTCCATGAAATTGCAAGAAAATTAGAACGTTTTCTAATAACTATGGCGCTTTTCTTTATGACTTAATAACATACAACTTGTGTGATTGAGAAGTGGAAACTGTTAAAAATCCAGGACTAGTATCGGGAATTTTCTTTCACCCCAAACTGCACTCTAATCGAAAAGCCAACCCCTCTAAAGATCCAAACTGCAGTTTTGACTGTTACATTTTTCACTGTTGTAGTTATGGAAATACTGGAGATTTTTTTTTTCGATATTGGTTCTAACACTATGACCATGATATTTCATGTGAACATTCAGTAAATCGATCTCTATTCACATAATAAATTTCACTCGAATCGGATATCTTTTTATGGAAATTTCTTTTTTCACTATTCCAATTTAAGAATTGTTTTCTACAATGCTACACAAGATTGCTTTTTTTTGTCTTCTAGAAAATGGCTGTATTATTCATTTAAAACAATGTTTTGTTCGTAAGTGAAGATTTTGAGAATTTCACGTGATGTATTTAAAATACGTAAAGTTATATTTGTCAGAAATGTGTTTATAGAATGGAATGTGTCTAGTATGGTGGTTTAGATGTGAATATATGAAAATGTTTATAAAATCCCAGGTCAACTCAAGTGGCTTCTTCCCCATGTGCGTCCGGATCTTGCGTTCCCCCTGCTCCCCGTCTGTATCCCGATGGCATGAATAGGAAGGCGTGGGTCAACTCGTCACTATGTCACCGGACAATTGGACAATAGACATAACATAGCGCCTGTCTTGAAATACTCCAGGGTTTCAATAAAAACCATTATTGACTAGGAAGTACACAGATTTTGACCACTGGACGTTTGAGCTCGCTGTCTTGATGGTTACTGTGCGTATTACGTCATCCGTCCCCTTGTGGATTTGTAGAATTCTACCTATGTTCCATTTCAGAGGTGGAAGACCGTCTTCTTTAACGAGTACAGTTTTCAGAATATTGAGATGCTCTTTTTTCCACTTCGTTCGAGTTTGCAAAGTGGACACGTACTCCTTGCTTGGTTCGTCTCTAAAAAAACCTTATATGTCATATAGTTCCCAAACTTTTTTTTTTTCCTTGATACCCTTCCAGATCTCATTAAAACTTCTTTCCATTCATAGTTGTCGGTATATTTTTCTTCTGACATATCATAATCTCCCCCTTGCTCATCTCCAATATTGATATCTGATAAAGACTCAGTTATTTCATTAGTATCTGATTCCAGAGTGATAGTTACTTCAGGAACAAATTCTGACTCATTTTTTGATTCACATTCATTCATTGTTTGAAAAGGTTGATTGACATATTCATTAAATTTTACACAAACTCTCACAAACACATCATCTGTCTTGGGATCTAAAATTCTGTAGACCCTACTAGTTGCACCTATTCCCTCTTTAGCTTTCTCTACCACTTTTCTTTGGGAACAAAGATGTGAGCTTGACTTCCAAAAGTTACAGAACACATCAAATATGATTTTCTGAGTTCAAATGGTGTTTTTCCTTTAGATCTTGTAGCCAATCTGTTTGAAATATAATTAGCAGCCACACCAAAATTTATATCTACATACATCTAGCTGATTCGACTAAAGTACGATTTTTTCGTTCTGAAACAGCATTTTGTTCTGGGCAGTATGGTACTGTATATTGAAACTTAATACCTAAATTATTCAGAAAGTTTTTCAAGCTGTTGCTAACATATTCTCCTCCGTTATCCGAGCTGAAAATTTTAGGATACTTTCCAAAAGCATTCTTTAGTTCTACCTAAATTAACATTAGTTTATTGATTACTTCATCTTTTGAATGCATCAAATATATTGCTGAATATCCAGAGTAATCATCGGTAAAACTCACAAAATATTCTTTTCCAGATACTGTATGGTTTTTCATAGAACTACATACGTCCGTGTGAATCAAAGCGAAGACCACATCAGTTTTCGACTTTGAAATTTGTGGAAATGGTCTGCTTGAAAGTTTTCCTTCAATGAAGGATTATATACCATTTGACATTTCCTCAATCTTTGAGTTTCATACCAGTGGCTAAACTTTCCACAACTAAATAAAGCTTAACCTCGCATGTCAAATGTGTACCTAATTTGGATCTATAACTCTTCACATGGTTCAGGGTACTCAAAAGACTCTGTTTCTCACCAAACAGATGCAGTATTCTTTAATTTCCTATTGATTCTTCGAATAGCCAGGAAACAATTTTTCAGACCATCTTTTATCACATTTTCATCATATGTGTTCTGATGAACAAAGCAACTAACGACTGCATCAATTGTAGACAGCCTTTCATATCCGACATTCTCGATGCAGCTGAACAGAAATCATCTAATTAAAGGTATAAAGTTTAACGACGACACCCAAACGAAGATACACGAAGATGCTCGAAGATCATGAAACTATGGTGAGATACTCGAATAAGTGGAAAGTGGACATAAAGCAGATATTCATTGATAAAAAACAGATACTCATGAATGAAAACAGATACTCATGAACAAAAAAAAACGGAAAACAGATACTCAAGAATGAAAACAGATACTCATGAACAAAAAAACGGATATACCGATTTGGAAATTCACATCGAAAACATACAATATACAAGGCATCAGACAGAGAATTCTTCCCTCCAGTTGCACAGATGAATAGGCAAGATAATCAAGTGCGATAACTGAATGAATTCAACTGTCTTACTTAAATAATCTAGTTTTGTAGTATGGTAGGGAACCCGCACTACACGTATAGAGTTTTAAATTTGTCAGGCTGCCCGTAATACTCGATTCAAGTATTTACTGTTGCCTACCATACTAAAGAACTAAGCTCCTCTAAACGATAAAAGAGAGACAAGACTAGAATAATGAAGTAAGTCAACTGAATTCAGTGTGTTACAGCAAGTGATTGTCTCGACTATTCATCTGTGCAACTGGATGGAAAAATTCTCTGACTGAATAAAACCGATATAAAGCGGATACTTAGCAGCCTCATGTTATAAAATAAAGATTATCAATTGATTTTTTTTTTCATTTAAAACCATTCATATGAATAAGAATCAGACGTGATGGAAGTCGAACAACACAGTAACGAGTTAACGATATATAATTTTGACGAATTTGAAGATAAAATCAATAAACATGGTATTCCCATCTAGTTTTGTAATATGTGGTCCGAGTGGCTGTGGAAAGAGTAACGTTTTTTCAGAATTACTTTTACATCATAATAGCTTACTGAACGTAGGTATATATTTTCTCTTAAAAGTTTATATCAGACAAAATACAAGCTACTAAAAGATATTTTATCGAAAGTTGATGTTGAGAAATATTATCCATACCATAATGAATTTTAAGCCCGTCAGAAGCTGAAGAAATTCTGTTTTTATATTCGATGACGTTGCATGCGATAAACAAAATTTATGTGCCTACAACGCTATGGGGAGACACATTAACGTCACTAAGGACGATTTCGAATGTTTTTTGATAAAACTTACTGGTACCTTGTAAGAATTACATTTCAAAATGAGAACTGATTCTAAACAGAAGTCTATTGAGTTTCAACGTAAAGAAGAAGATGTTCATAAAAAATATTTATCACTCAAATTGCAAAGATCGGATGAAGACGAGAACGATTGTATTTCCCTCTAGCGAATCAGCTCGGTTCTAAATTGGTAAGCACATCATCAATGGATCCTGGGAAGATAGAAACTGACTCTGTTCAGTTTGAAAAAGATCAGTTAAAAACATAGCCATTTCAATCAACAGACTCTGATCCGTTTGAAACAGGTCAGTTGAAAACAGATCAGTCAAAATCAGAGCATATGCAATTAAAAACAAACTCAACGACTTCTCAACCCTCTACCCTGATCAATCGCATTATTCATTGAGATTATTACAAGTCCATACATCTAGCAAATCATTCTGAGTTCAAATTTTTCTCTTATGTGAAATATCTCGAAAACTATAAGTTTTAGCGAAAAAATAAATCGAAAAACACCCCCATTACCCCCCTATCGCTTTTTCAACTTTTCTATAGAACTGTTAAAAAATCAAAGTGGTTTGCACATGTTTTCTTAACCCTCTACCCTGAGTATTACCATTTCAATTCTATGAAAATTCGCTCAAAACATGAGATTTCATTTTCCATCGATTGACTTTTAAAGACGCTAGCTCACAAAGTATGAGGATAGATTTCTTCTACAAGTTTTGCTGAAGACAGCATCAGAACACCCCATCAATGAAAGTTTTTTTCAATTCTTCAAAAATGTATGTAAATGTATTCGAAAAATGGCAAACAATAGGAATTGGTTTAATCAGCACCTCAATATTATTATCAGCGCTACATGTATCCTGTTACCATTATCGCGACGTTGTCACTTTCAGAAATAAATCCAGGCAATAGCGAACAAAATGATCATGTATAATTTAGGTTCTGTGCATACTGATATAAAAAAAAAAACTATACGCATTATGATTTATTTTCTGATCGACATAAAACCCATATCGATTCTATTTCGGAAATCGCTTTGCGTTTTAATTGTTTGGTTGCTAGCTGATCTGCGTTGGATCTGCCAGGTGAGCTGTCTGGAGCTGCCAGGTGAGCTGTCTGGATCTGCCAGGTGAGCTGTCTGGAGCTGCCAGGTGAGCTGTCTGGAGCTGCAGGTGAGCTGTCTGGAGCTGCCAGGTGAGCTGTCTGGAGCTGCAGGTGAGCTGTCTGGAGCTGCCAGGTGAGCTGTCTGGAGCTGCAGGTGAGCTGTCTGGAGCTGCAGCTAACTCTAAATTTATGAACTCTATGGGTCAGATTTCACAAGACTAATTTATAATATAATTTTTTAGATATTACGACTGAATTTTTAACTTTTTTTTTTGTATTAACGCTGCTCACACAAATCTCCGCGTACAGCTTCAGACAGCTCAGCGTACAGCTCCAGACAGCTCAGCTGGCAGCTCCAGACAGCTCACCTGCAGCTCCAGACAGCTCACCTGGCAGCTCCAGACAGCTCACCTGGCAGATCCAGACAGCTCACCTGGCAGCTCCAGACAGCTCACCTGGCAGATCCAACGCAGATCAGCTAGCAACCAAACAATTAAAACGCAAAGCGATTTCCGAAATAGAATCGATATGGGTTTTATGTCGATCAGAAAATAAATCATAATGCGTATAGTTTTTTTTTTATATCAGTATGCACAGAACCTAAATTATACATGATCATTTTGTTCGCTATTGCCTGGATTTATTTCTGAAAGTGACAACGTCGCGATAATGGTAACAGGATACATGTAGCGCTGATAATAATATTGAGGTGCTGATTAAACCAATTCCTATTGTTTGCCATTTTTCGAATACATTTACATACATTTTTTGAAGAATTGAAAAAAACTTTCATTGATGGGGTGTTCTGATGCTGTCTTCAGCAAAACTTGTAGAAGAAATCTATCCTCATACTTTGTGAGCTAGCGTCTTTAAAAGTCAATCGATGGAAAATGAAATCTCATGTTTTGAGCGAATTTTCATAGAATTGAAATGGTAATACTCAGGGTAGAGGGTTAAGAAAACATGTGCAAACCACTTTGATTTTTTAACAGTTCTATAGAAAAGTTGAAAAAGCGATAAGGGGGTAATGGGGGTGTTTTTCGATTTATTTTTTCGCTAAAACTTATAGTTTTCGAGATATTTCACATAAGAGAAAAATTTGAACTCAGAATGATTTGCTAGATGTATGGACTTGTAATAATCTCAATGAATAATGCGATTGATCAGGGTAGAGGGTTGAGAAGTCGTTGAGTTTGTTTTTAATTGCATATGCTCTGATTTTGACTGATCTGTTTTCAACTGACCTGTTTCAAACGGATCAGAGTCTGTTGATGGAAATGGCTATGTTTTTAACTGATCTTTTTCAAACTGAACAGAGTCAGTTTCTATCTTCCCAGGATCCATTGATGATGTGCTTACCAATTTAGAACCGAGCTGATTCGCTAGAGGGAAATACAATCGTTCTCGTCTTCATCCGATCTTTGCAATTTGAGTGATAAATATTTTTTATGAACATCTTCTTCTTTACGTTGAAACTCAATAGACTTCTGTTTAGAATCAGTTCTCATTTTGAAATGTAATTCTTACAAGGTACCAGTAAGTTTTATCAAAAAACATTCGAAATCGTCCTTAGTGACGTTAATGTGTCTCCCCATAGCGTTGTAGGCACATAAATTTTGTTTATCGCATGCAACGTCATCGAATATAAAAACAGAATTTCTTCAGCTTCTGACGGGCTTAAAATTCATTATGGTATGGATAATATTTCTCAACATCAACTTTCGATAAAATATCTTTTAGTAGCTTGTATTTTGTCTGATATAAACTTTTAAGAGAAAATATATACCTACGTTCAGTAAGCTATTATGATGTAAAAGTAATTCTGAAAAAACGTTACTCTTTCCACAGCCACTCGGACCACATATTACAAAACTAGATGGGAATACCATGTTTATTGATTTTATCTTCAAATTCGTCAAAATTATATATCGTTAACTCGTTACTGTGTTGTTCGACTTCCATCACGTCTGATTCTTATTCATATGAATGGTTTTAAATGAAAAAAAAAATCAATTGATAATCTTTATTTTATAACATGAGGCTGCTAAGTATCCGCTTTATATCGGTTTTATTCAGTCAGAGAATTTTTCCATCCAGTTGCACAGATGAATAGTCGAGACAATCACTTGCTGTAACACACTGAATTCAGTTGACTTACTTCATTATTCTAGTCTTGTCTCTCTTTTATCGTTTAGAGGAGCTTAGTTCTTTAGTATGGTAGGCAACAGTAAATACTTGAATCGAGTATTACGGGCAGCCTGACAAATTTAAAACTCTATACGTGTAGTGCGGGTTCCCTACCATACTACAAAACTAGATTATTTAAGTAAGACAGTTGAATTCATTCAGTTATCGCACTTGATTATCTTGCCTATTCATCTGTGCAACTGGAGGGAAGAATTCTCTGTCTGATGCCTTGTATATTGTATGTTTTCGATGTGAATTTCCAAATCGGTATATCCGTTTTTTTGTTCATGAGTATCTGTTTTCATTCTTGAGTATCTGTTTTCCGTTTTTTTTTGTTCATGAGTATCTGTTTTCATTCATGAGTATCTGTTTTTTATCAATGAATATCTGCTTTATGTCCACTTTCCACTTATTCGAGTATCTCACCATAGTTTCATGATCTTCGAGCATCTTCGTGTATCTTCGTTTGGGTGTCGTCGTTAAACTTTATACCTTTAATTAGATGATTTCTGTTCAGCTGCATCGAGAATGTCGGATATGAAAGGCTGTCTACAATTGATGCAGTCGTTAGTTGCTTTGTTCATCAGAACACATATGATGAAAATGTGATAAAAGATGGTCTGAAAAATTGTTTCCTGGCTATTCGAAGAATCAATAGGAAATTAAAGAATACTGCATCTGTTTGGTGAGAAACAGAGTCTTTTGAGTACCCTGAACCATGTGAAGAGTTATAGATCCAAATTAGGTACACATTTGACATGCGAGGTTAAGCTTTATTTAGTTGTGGAAAGTTTAGCCACTGGTATGAAACTCAAAGATTGAGGAAATGTCAAATGGTATATAATCCTTCATTGAAGGAAAACTTTCAAGCAGACCATTTCCACAAATTTCAAAGTCGAAAACTGATGTGGTCTTCGCTTTGATTCACACGGACGTATGTAGTTCTATGAAAAACCATACAGTATCTGGAAAAGAATATTTTGTGAGTTTTACCGATGATTACTCTGGATATTCAGCAATATATTTGATGCATTCAAAAGATGAAGTAATCAATAAACTAATGTTAATTTAGGTAGAACTAAAGAATGCTTTTGGAAAGTATCCTAAAATTTTCAGCTCGGATAACGGAGGAGAATATGTTAGCAACAGCTTGAAAAACTTTCTGAATAATTTAGGTATTAAGTTTCAATATACAGTACCATACTGCCCAGAACAAAATGCTGTTTCAGAACGAAAAAATCGTACTTTAGTCGAATCAGCTAGATGTATGTAGATATAAATTTTGGTGTGGCTGCTAATTATATTTCAAACAGATTGGCTACAAGATCTAAAGGAAAAACACCATTTGAACTCAGAAAATCATATTTGATGTGTTCTGTAACTTTTGGAAGTCAAGCTCACATCTTTGTTCCCAAAGAAAAGTGGTAGAGAAAGCTAAAGAGGGAATAGGTGCAACTAGTAGGGTCTACAGAATTTTAGATCCCAAGACAGATGATGTGTTTGTGAGAGTTTGTGTAAAATTTAATGAATATGTCAATCAACCTTTTCAAACAATGAATGAATGTGAATCAAAAAATGAGTCAGAATTTGTTCCTGAAGTAACTATCACTCTGGAATCAGATACTAATGAAATAACTGAGTCTTTATCAGATATCAATATTGGAGATGAGCAAGGGGGAGATTATGATATGTCAGAAGAAAAATATACCGACAACTATGAATGGAAAGAAGTTTTAATGAGATCTGGAAGGGTATCAAGGAAAAAAAAAAAAAAGTTTGGGAACTATATGACATATAAGGTTTTTTTAGAGACGAACCAAGCAAGGAGTACGTGTCCACTTTGCAAACTCGAACGAAGTGGAAAAAAGAGCATCTCAATATTCTGAAAACTGTACTCGTTAAAGAAGACGGTCTTCCACCTCTGAAATGGAACATAGGTAGAATTCTACAAATCCACAAGGGGACGGATGACGTAATACGCACAGTAACCATCAAGACAGCGAGCTCAAACGTCCAGTGGTCAAAATCTGTGTACTTCCTAGTCAATAATGGTTTTTATTGAAACCCTGGAGTATTTCAAGACAGGCGCTATGTTATGTCTATTGTCCAATTGTCCGGTGACATAGTGACGAGTTGACCCACGCCTTCCTATTCATGCCATCGGGATACAGACGGGGAGCAGGGGGAACGCAAGATCCGGACGCACATGGGGAAGAAGCCACTTGAGTTGACCTGGGATTTTATAAACATTTTCATATATTCACATCTAAACCACCATACTAGACACATTCCATTCTATAAACACATTTCTGACAAATATAACTTTACGTATTTTAAATACATCACGTGAAATTCTCAAAATCTTCACTTACGAACAAAACATTGTTTTAAATGAATAATACAGCCATTTTCTAGAAGACAAAAAAAAGCAATCTTGTGTAGCATTGTAGAAAACAATTCTTAAATTGGAATAGTGAAAAAAGAAATTTCCATAAAAAGATATCCGATTCGAGTGAAATTTATTATGTGAATAGAGATCGATTTACTGAATGTTCACATGAAATATCATGGTCATAGTGTTAGAACCAATATCGAAAAAAAAAATCTCCAGTATTTCCATAACTACAACAGTGAAAAATGTAACAGTCAAAACTGCAGTTTGGATCTTTAGAGGGGTTGGCTTTTCGATTAGAGTGCAGTTTGGGGTGAAAGAAAATTCCCGATACTAGTCCTGGATTTTTAACAGTTTCCACTTCTCAATCACACAAGTTGTATGTTATTAAGTCATAAAGAAAAGCGCCATAGTTATTAGAAAACGTTCTAATTTTCTTGCAATTTCATGGAGGGAATGGTACTCGATAACGTTATCGCAAAACCAGCATATGACATATCGAAAACATCCCACAACAGCGTCCGTTTGGATGCTCCATAATTCTTAAGTAGCATGTAGTAGTTCTGACTGCTTCAGTTTTGACTGCTACAGCTTCAACGGCTGTAGTTTTAACTGATGCAGATATATTTTTGGTCTATAACAATAAATCTGATCGAAATCGTTGAAGAATAAGAAGGGATGTTATGCACAAAAACCACCATTTGGTCTGAAATATTTCTTGGGTTGTACTGATACTGGTTTACCTAACAATAGATAGAATTTGACTTATGAATCTGATCAAAATCGTTAAAGAACAAGATGTTTCCCCCTTTTGATATAGTATGGAAACTGTATGTATTTCAGTTAGGCCGACTTAATCACACAATTGAATCATCTACTGATTTCCAATCGACTAGAGATGTTGAAAAATCTACGAATATTATACCTACAAGTTGTCGGATATCATTAAAGAACACCAACAACAATTCGATCGAAGATGCTTTTTGTAGCCATCTGTTATATGATCCTAGAATGTATGTACAAAAATAATGTATTGAAATATGTGGAACATTGAGTCAATGATTGTTCTTCAAATTGTATTTTTTCTTAAAGCAGCTATCGACTATTTAAACTACTCACTACAAATTGTTTTCAATAAAATAATTCAGTCAACCCCCGATATCTATACAACAACACATACAGCTTAGTTGCTATCGAATTCATTAGGTACGTATGAAGGAAGATACACTCGAATATGGGTGCGGACGTCAAATAATATCGGATGTTCAAAAAAAATTCGTCCCCGAACTACCGCTAGCCGAATACGAAACGACCTCCTATTAGACCAACAATTCACCGCTCATTCCAAATTGCTAGTCTAGTATATAAGACCCTAGACTCATAATACGAAAGTCCCTGGTTCGAATTCTGAAATATATATAAATTTGTCACCTACCAGCCTGTATATATGATACTACCGAATACGAAACAACCTCCTATTAAGATCTATTTTTGGTCTATAACAATAAATCTGATTGAAATCGTTGAAGAATAAGAAGGAATGTTATGCACAAAAACCACCATTTGGTCATCGTAAAACTGAAATATTTCTTGGGTTGTACTGATACTGGTTTACCTAACAATAGATAGAATTTGGCTTATGAATCGGATTGAAATAGTTAAAGAACGAGATGTTTCCCCCTTTTGATATATGTAGTATGGAAACTGCATGTATTTCAGTTAGGCCGACTTAATCACACAATTGAATCATCTACTGATTTCCAATCGACTAGAGATGTTGAAAAATCTACGAATATCATTACTACAAGTTGTTGGATATCATTAAAGAACACCAACAACAATTCGATCGAAGATGCTTTTTGTAGCCATCTGTTATATGATCCTAGAATGTATGTACAAGAATAAGGTATTGAAATATGTGGAACATTGAGTCAATGATACTTGTTCTTCAAATTGTATTTTTTCTTAAAGCAGCTATCGTTTATTTAAACTACGCACTACAAATTATGTAGGTTCTGTCCTAGTCTGTCATCAAATAAACATCATAGTAGAAATTATAATTAGTGTTTCTATACATATCATAGGGATAATTATTTTAATTGAAAATATAGTTATTATCCTTTCCTAATTAAAAGTAGATGTTAAGTTAACAATTGTTGTAGGTTATGATATCATAGAGTCCGAATATACATGTTCTATAACCCGAACAAAGAAGTAAATGTAGGGAACATAGAAAATAATTAATATTCAATGGCATACTCAAATATAATCACAGTAAACATTAAATTATTTCAAATGAGAATAAATTGTGTCATGAAGCAGCCGTAGCAGAAAACTGTAATCTATAATAGCTAGACGGCTTGAAGTATCAGTCGTCTCAAAGAGGGCGCTCAAGTGTAACATTATTGGAACCTAGTCACGGAATGCTTTGGTATTGCGAGCCTAAGGAGAGAATGCTTTAGTCGCAGCAACAATCTGCTACCACCAATATTTCCTACAAGTCTGAAATGTACCATATGACTTTCGATTCTGGTTTCATCTAATTTCTATAACGTGGATTGAAAGAAGAACATTATTTCTGAATATGGATTTATCTGAGAGATCGTTCCAAGAAATAAGGGTCAATGAATGCTCTCTGTAAATCCATTCTACTCGTCAAGAAATTTGTAGAAACTGACTTGAATAAGATATCTCAATTTAATCAATCAGTCGTCTTGAAATGTTGAAAAATCTCCGAATGACATCCATGAACACCATCAAATAATTGATACGGAACTACAGCAACAATCTGCTATCACCAATCAAATTAATCAGTCGCCTTGAAAAATCTTACTTTAAATTCGTAGACACCATCAAAGAATTGATACGAAACAAAACAATTCTGTTGAAGATTTCATAAATGCTTTCTGTAGAATTAATCCTTGTGTTCAGAGTAATGCAATTTTAGAATGTATGTACTTTTATAGGAATAAAGTATTGAACGATGTAGATAATTAACATTATGTAATAAAAAATCTCATCCTGAAATTATTTTAGTCAAACCACTCAAAGAATATTTTTTTTATAAGGAACTTGATATTTTGAGAACAAAAATCGACATGAAGCGAGTCCTTCTAAACACATATTCCTTCTCGAACAATCATGCGTCACTCTGGCTTTATAACACCAAACACCCCAAATTATCATAGCCTCTGTAGCGCTGGGGTGTAAACGACCGTACACTCACCCAAACTTCACGGGTTCATATCCCGCATCCGCCCAAAACTTTTTCATCGTCTTGGCTGCTGGCACCAATGACGTCATCGTCCTGGCCGCCACCACCAATGACGTCATCAGCATTTAATCTGACCCCGGCACCGGGAGGTCAAAGGTCAACTTTGAGCCAGAACGAAGGTAGCCCTACTACTCAGGAAGAAATATGAGGCGGGGATATACAGGTGGTTTTTCCAACTAAAATGTACCCTAATTTTGTATTAAGGGCAACAGGTTGATTATGTTTTCCAGATATACATCCTGGTAAAATTATATCTGAGAAGACATCTGCCCCGAGTAGCAAATCTATTACACCCGGTGCGTAAAAACGGGGATCAGCAAGCGATAAATTCTGAATATGAGTCCAAGAATCAGTGTTTTGTATAGGAGCGACAGGCAAATCATCACAAATTTTATCAACTACTATAGCATCTGTGTAAAACAAAGTGTTATCGTTAGATTTGATAGATTTCATGGACAGTGAAACACGACCTTTTGACAGTTTAGTATTCATTGATCATTAGCCACGAACTTCAATGTAGTGTTTCAATATGCGTAAATTCAAACGATGTACTGCTTTTTCGGTTATAAAACTAGTCATACTACCGGAATCAATCAAACATCTGATGGTCTGGTAATTACCTTGTCGATCAAGTACATCGATACAAACTGTCGATAAAAGAACTTGAGTCGAATTTCGTATGAGACCAGTACCAACAAAAGTTGAGCCACCCGGTATATTAGTCAAATTATGCTGATCTGATGCATCACTTGATGTCGTTGTTGAAACAGAGGCCTGAGCAGAGCGTAACTTACTGTCATCGTGGAGAAGCGAATGATGAAATCTCGATTTGCAAATTCTGCAAGTATAAGAGGATTTACAAGAACGTAGATCATGAGCGGAACTCAAACAGTTGAAACATAATCTATTACTTCTGCAAAAATTATAGCGATCATTAACAGATTTAGCAGCAAAGTCGGAGCAAGTATAAAGCGAATGATTTGACTGGCATAAAATGCAAGTTTTGGAAGGAGATTTATTAATAAACAGCGAGGTGGTAGTGCGATAGGATTGACTTGAGCGTGTATTTTGCATTGGTTTTTTCACTAATTGATTAGATTTATTATTCAAAATATTATTCGCTGAAGAATCCAAAGTTTCTAATACTAAACAATGTTTGTTTATGAAATCGATGAGATCCTTAAAATTAGGTACGTCAGCAGATTGATGTTCCATTTCAAATCGAGTTAAAGTACCTTTATCGAGACGTTTCAGAAGCATCATTACCAAAATGTAATCCCAATGTTCCGTTGGGAAATTTAAATTTTTCAAGGCGGCGACATTTTCAGTGAACGTGTCTAATAAGTTCCTGTAGGACTGTGCAGAAGGCGTAGTAATCTTAGGAGCGTTTTCTATTTCAGACCAGAGACTATGATATTGCAATCGGCGATTGGAAAAGCGTTCAATAATACTTCGATAAGCGATTATATAATTAGCAGAAGTTGGCGGTAAAGTTTTCACCAATGATAGGTAGAGCAGACCCTTGCAGAGAATTAGCTAAATACGTAAATTTTTCAATAGGAGTAAGCGCAGAATTATTATGCACAAGTGCATCAAATTGATCTCGAAATGATACAAATTCTTTATAATCACCACTGAATTTCATTAATTCAATTTTTGGTAGCCGAGCGTTTCCATGCGCTGATGATGGGAGTAACATGGTGCTAGACTGACTTGGTCCTGACGGTGAATGCAGATTATCCTCAAATAAATCGGTGTAAACAGTTTTAACCGCATAATAGTCAGCGAGAAAACTTTCACGTATTGGGTTTTCCATATTTACGTCGGCATCAGGATCATTTAAAAGCGTAGATATGACACTGTTATGATGTTTCAAGAATTCTTCGTAAATTGTTTCAATATCTCGTTAACGAACTTTAAATAAAGTGTGTTGAACTTTATCGATTTTAGCCTTTTGTGCTAGATTGTTAAGAGAATTCATGTCACTAATAGCAGTATTCCGATGCGTTTTAAACTTTTTCAATTTATCCATTTTGCAGAAGGAAAATATATCGATATGAACAGCTGATCGTTGTAGAGGTTTAATGACCCCGTGCGAAATTTGTGGGAGGGTCCGTTAATGCGCAAACTTCAAAAATGCAAGAGTGAGGGAAACAGACTAATTAATTCTTCAAGGTCAAGTTCATGAATTTTCAATGGCGGTCAAATCTTATAATGCGTTCTAGATAAATAATTTCAAAATTAAATTATCTCTATCTCACAACGTACAGCAGCGTAAAACAAGTAGAAAATGCCCAATTTCTACGGAAACAATCTAATATTAAATTGCCCCCAACAGCAATCCGAGATTTTCGTACGCAAGCGATTTCTTTGAAAAAATACGAAATATTACTTTCGAATAAAAATCAAACTATTAACATTCAAATCCGGCCCGAAGGACCAAAATGTTCGGGAAATAATGCTCAAAGAGAAAAGTGGACTGTATTTTTAATAAATTTTCAATTGTTGCAAAATGAGAAAGAGCGGGTAGGTATCAGAGACCTACCTTTTTTTAGGGCCGACGTGATGTATTGCTGCGTAGTCTGTTGCACCTCCAGCAGCACTTTAGGGTAGTTTCACCACAATAGCGTCGAAAAAAGTCCAAGCGAGAGATAAATCTTTGAAAATAGCGTTAGGTGCGTAAATTCACTCATTAAAGGTGACGGCAACGATCGATTTCTTTGTTCGTTCTTTATTCTTCTGCCCATATGTTGACTTATCTTCTTATTGCGTCCCTCCTTTCGTACAATCGGAAAGGGGAAAACATAGGTGACCCCTGATACCACTAACGCGGGTATTATTTGAAAACTTTAAACTAAAATATGCAGTTTCCCAAACAAACGTTTTTGATCGTTATTCGTAGTAGATGTTTGGGAATTGATCAGGATCACTCTGTACATTCCAGAGTTCAATTTTTTTTCCTTTATGGGACTAGCTAATATGTCCACTCAAAAAAACATTGTTTGTATCGCTTACGTAACTGACTCCTCGAAAAAATACTATTTAAAATGACTCCATATTTGAATCTGAAGAAACTCATCGTTATTTGAGCTCACCTTTTCGTTTTTAAGGTCATAAAGGGAGTCACATTTAAAAAAGGGAAACTTTGGTCTGTATCTTTGTATTGGAACACCTTGTATATGGAAATAATTTTAAATTGTGCTTTTGATTACTCTACACTTATACCATAAAAAAGTATTTTCAAATTATCATCATTTACACCCTCAAAATGACCATCGCGTGGGTGGTGGGCCTCTAGGTATATTAAGAATAGCACCGGACCTAGCACGGTACCCTGTGGAATTTCTATTGGTCGACCTTTCCTCACTACTGTAGGTGTTTTCGATCTTGACCTGATGTGTTCCATTGGTGAAATAGTTCTTAAATAATAAGCCTGCAACTTTAATTCCCAAGTTTTCCATTCTTTCTAGTAATTTGTTATGCGGTATGGTATCGAAAGTCTAAGCTAGGTCGATGAAAACCGCCAAACCGTATTAGCGTTTAGCGTGTTACTCAGCTCATTTGTGAGGTTAAATATAGCGTCTTCCGTACTAAAGGTTGATCTGAAACCGTATTGATATTAGTTGATCAAGTTGTTGTTTTCTAAAAAGTTCATGATACGATGTTTCAGGCAATTTTCGAATATTTTGACAAAATTATTAATTAGGGAAATTGGCTTATAGTTTGCAAGTTTTCGTCTTGTGAACGGGTACTATGAAAGATGTTTTCTAATCGGAAGGAATTTGACTTTTATCGAAAGACAGGTTAATTATATGGGTATATGTATGTCTTTGAAGAGTTTAGCGCTTATTCCATCTGCTCCGTTTGCCGAATCGTTTTTTAATGATGATATTTGTTGTACGAGTTCTTGATTATTTACTGGCGTTAAGAAAAAAGTTTTATTTCTTCATTTCTTTTTTTTATGTTTTAATGTGTTTTTTTGATATTTAGTTGGACTCGACTTCCTATTGTGGTGAAATATTTATTGAACGCATCAGCAATTTCGGCCGGTTGAGTAATAATTAATGATTATTGACGCTTTGTTTTGTTCCATACATATTTAGTGCTTCATTCATTATGTTCCAATTTTTTTCGGGTCATTTTTGGCCTCATTTATTTTGTTTCTATAATAGATATTTTTTGTCTGATTTATTGTTTTTTGAGGATTTTTCTCTATTTGATAACTCGTGTTATTCGCTGTGAAGTTTCTATTCAATTTCAATTTCATTTTGTCTATTTTCCGAATGGAGTTTATCAGTCCGGAAGTGATCCAAGGTTTCAATCATTTATTTTCACTATTTATACGTATGGTTTTTTCACAAGAGTTCATTCGATTTAATGAGATTTTTATGAGAATATGGTTACTTTCTTCTACATTATTTGCTCTACAAACACCCTGCGAAGACTCTTTCTCTAATAAAGCAGACACTTTCAATATCTATTTTTGTTATATTATTAAAATTCGTTTTAATAAATTCAATTTCTACCCCTACTGAAAAATGTTACGTTAGTGGGCATTCAAAAATAAAATGTTTTAGTTTTATTTGATTTCTAATTCCTGTTTGGGATCTCACAAAGAGATGATCGATTAAAGTTGAAGTATTTTCGGTTACCCTTGTAGGTTGATCTATATAGGAAAGATAACCATGTGACCCCAACATATTAACATACATATTTTACATATTAATCTGTATAGTCCAAAATATATTCGTATCTCTCACAAATAGTTTAATAGGATAATTTTTTTAAATTGAAAAGATACCCCTCGATTTTCTCCAGAAATACGTTTAAGTTGGTTGATGGTGGGCAATACGCTGAAGTAATTCCTACCGTCTCACAAATGCTGATTTCAGCTTGTGTTATTGTAGTTTCACTTGTAACATTGTAAACGTTAGTTTTCGAATCATCTCGAATATATACCAACAATCCATCATTTTTGTTATGAACCGATTCAATATGAAATACAGTGGAACTTCCTTAACTCGAATCGCCAAGGGCCAGTACTTTCACTTCGAGTTACGGAAAATTCGAAATACGGAAAACCTTTCAAAATTTCACAATATTTTAGAGAACGCGTGTGCAATGTGACCACAAAGAAAAATCTGAAAACAAACAAGTTTGGACATATCGGAGGCTCTCCGCTAGGTAATTCCCCTAAGTTGCAGTGTGTGTGGCCCAAAAAATTCGAGTGATGCTTGGTTGCCGCCACGGTTACTGCTGAATTTCAGTTCGAGTTTTAGAAATACTCGAGTTATGGAGTTTTGAAATTCGAGTTATACAGAAAAAATACATAGGTGATATTGTATAATCGTTTTTGTTTCTAAAGAAAATTCGACTTGGGGAATTTTTCGAGATAGAGAAGTTCGAGTTGGGGAAGTTCCACTGTATTTTGTATCCTTTTATCGAGACTCGCTTAATTTTATTCATGTTGAATGTTTCTAAAATTATTATAATATGTTTAGTGTCTAAATTAATTTTATTCAAATATATTCGTAATTCATTGAAGCTTTTGTGAACGCTTCTTATATTGAAATATATTAATCCAAATCGCGACAAACCCCCCGAAAAGCACGACCACGATTCAGGTCCACCAACCACCGAGGCCCACGGTTCTCCGCCTTATTCCAATCTCTCAATAGTATTAATTATATTATTATATGAAATCAACAAACAAAGAAAAAAAAACAGAAAAATAAGCTACAATATTTATATATATTTATACACTCAGAAAAACAATTATTTACCACTAAAAAATTTCGAATGTATGTAAGAAATATCTGTTTCAGAATATGACCTAACAAATATTTTTTTAAAGCTATGTTTTCGTATCTTACAGCATTGGTATCTTAATAATAAGAAATCATTCATTTATAATGAGTAAGACATTAGATTGCAAACAAGAAACTATTTCTTTATATTGATCTCATTTATATCCATATAAATAACCAGATTTGGGGAGTAAGAAAGATTTCTTAACTGTTAGTGAATAATTGTTAGTAGAAAAATAGATAATTTAAAGTTAATAATTTGGAATTTCATAGTGATATTAGTTAAGAAATCAAATATTTATAGTGATTATCTAATGCTTTACAATTAATAAGCTTTTTTAATATAAAATTAATATTTAGGTCATTTTAAGAATAGGACCCTTAATTGCAAAAATTGATATCTTTGTATTGAACTCAAGGTATTAACATTTATGTCATGGTATTTAAAATATTATGTTATGCTCCAGAACTATTATATATCATTAGTTAGTTGTTAAATGACATTTATTGGGGATAAAATGAAAATTCCTTTTAGAATAAACAAAATATATTCAATGAAATCATAAAATATCATAATAAATAAAATCATAAATAATTTAATACAAATAAACAACATATATATATATATATATATACAGGGTGTCCCAAAAATACCACGCGAAAGTGACACTGGAGATAGATTGGCATTAGGTCTATCAGATAGCATCAACATGGCCTCAGTAAAAGTCCGCTGGTTTTCGAGATGTCACCACTTTTGTGTATTTTTTTGAAAATCTCCAGTTTTCGGTCTTTTATCGCCTAGCATTGCTAGAAATTACTTCAAACTCATGTTTTTTTTCCTGGGCTATCCTGAACACTTGCTTTAAACAATGAAGTAATAACTTCACCGAAAACTAGAATAAAATCCTCCAAAAAATGTCCAACTTGTTGTATTTTATGCCGAAGTTAAAACGTCAACTTAAGTTCGACTGACTGCAGTGAAAAAAAATTATATCAGACTGAATTTCAAATAATCTCAAAAACTTGTCCATTTCATGCCCTTTTTAAAATGATACAACACTAAAAAATTAGAATTTCTAAGGTTTTGACTCAAAAAAAATTGGTAGAGTTGTATCATTTTGAAAAGGGCATGAAATGGACAAGTTTTTGAGATTATTTGTCAATTCAGTCTGATATAATTTTTTTTCACAGCAGTCAGTCAAACTTAAGTTAACGTTTTACCTTCGGCATAAAATTTAACAAGTTAGACATTTTTTGGAGGATTTTGTTCTAGTTCTCGGTGAAGTTATAACTTCATTATTTAAAGCAACTATTCAGGATAGCCTAGGTAAAAAAACATGAGTTTGAAGTGATTTCTAGCAATGCTAGGTGATAAAAGACCGAAAACTGGAGATTTTCAAAAAATACACAAAAGTGGTGATATCTCGAGAACCAGCGGACTTTTACTGAGGTCATGTTGATGCTATCTGATAGACCTAATGCCAATCTATCTCCAGTGTCACTTTCGCGTGGTATTTTTGGGACACCCTGTATATATATATATAAACAAAATATAACTTCTCACATTATTTTCAATACATGAATATATTGCTAACATGTTTGACAGAATAAAATTATAAGAATTATTGTGGAATGATCAAAATACACATAAAAAAAATGACAAACAAGATAAATAACAAAAATATTAACCCTCGCATTTTTTTCAATATACATAACATTTTTAACATGTTTGACAAAATAAAACAATATATGTAAATGTAAAAAACATCTTCAACAATCGTCTGTTTTGAAATAATTTATCACTCTGCAACCATTTTGTAGACAATGTACGAAGAAGGCATTGTGATTTTTTATATTTTTTAGATTGACTTATTCCATTATATAGCTATCATCAATAAATTCATATGCTTTGATGAGAGCGCATGGATTAATATTACTATATTTTTTTACATATAACCAAATTTCTGTATTCTCACACAAGATTATTGCACAAATTACTCCGAATTGTGGAGCATCACTGTTAAATTTGATAGCAGAATTGCTTTTAAAGTTAACACCATTGAATTTCAACCAATCTATTTCGAAAAGTTTAGAGTGACAGATCTCAATAGGTAAATTGGGATAACTTCTGATATCTAGTTCTCTCGTTTTTCCATATTCAATATTATCAGTAAGTCCAAATTTGAAATGCAAACGATAGCATAAACGCAACTGATATTTCAATGACAGAGTGTGAATAATATTTATTCTTGAGCATACAACGTGAGCGTTAATTTTACCTATTCTATGAAAAGATTCGTATCTCAATGAGGACAACTGGAGAAGTGGGCCAAACTTTTTTATAACTCTAGGATAATGTGTTAAAAAATGAAATTTGGGTTTAAGTTTGTCTTGAAATATTTCTTTGAATAAGTCATTGTGTTCCTTTATCAAGGTTTCTAAATACAATATTTCAGATTCATGAATACTGTGCTTGAAACAAATATTGATTATGTCGAATAGAATCAGATAAAATACCCAACCTATATCTTCTGTATCCACCAGATCATGCACCAGAAAAGTGAAATTCATAACAAATGAAAGCATTTCAGAAGAAGACATTATCAGGCATCCATTTTTAATTTTCAACTCTGAAATTTGGGGATACGATTGGACATATTCAGTTGATGATCAAACGCAAAATATTTTATTCTTGAATTTAGTTGATTTAATGTGAAATATTTCTTGATATAAATAAATCTATTCAGAATTCTTGCCATGTCGTATCTGCAAATGCCTTCCAACAAATCATGCATAATATCGACACAAGCATTGACAGTTGTATGAAAAAATCTTAATTTATTAAAGATGCAAATTTGTTTCACACCGTGAGATTTCTGATTGAGGTGTTTGTGATAATTCTCTTTATTCCTAATAAATTGGTCACATTCATCGGAGAAATGAGAGCAATCATCTTTAGATGCATAACAAAATCGACAAAAGTAACTCGACATGAACCCTTCAGACATGCCGGAAATGGAGTTCACCCCCAAATTGTCACCCAAAATTGCTAGTAATACAAAGTAAATTCTCTGGGGCTTCCCATCAATCTCAACTGATATACCTTCTTTGTCTAAATGAGCTAGCTGTTGATAAAATTCTGTGAATATAGCTTCATTTCCAAATGATACCCTATCTGCAGAGAAAAACAGGCCCCAAAAAAATATGTTCTCAAGCCTTGATGAATACTGTGGAGGGATACCTTCTATTGTAAAACATACTCAACCTAACTTATGAACTCCAGATTGAGTTCCCAAAGGATTCCCACATTCAAAATCATCATAAAAAATTAATATTGGCAGTACCAACTTGTTTTCAAATTGAGAGCTTACATTTTTCCAGACTGAAGAATTAAAAAGGTTTTTATAAGAACCAGTAGAGTTGGTTTGATCATTTATATGCAGTAAAATAATTTTGAGAACATCTTTTGTTTCTAAAAATTTGATCAATACCTTTTGAATGGGTACAATTTTTATGTGACACCACCTATGATCTAAAGATACAGAACCTTTTTTCGAGAGTCTTCTAAAATTTTTCCAACTTCAATCAACAGAGGTTTTATGAAACAATCTGAATTTTCCAAATATTTGAATCGTTTGTGTTCAGTTAATAGATCATCGAAAGGATTTACTAGAATACTCGACAGTATCTTTGTCAGTTCTGATGGTAACAAAGAAGCATCAAGATGAGATATTTCTTTTTCAACGTTTTGAAGGAATTCATCAAACAGCTCATGAGTATTAGTTACAACATCATTAATGAATTTCCTAGTAACATCTGGTTTATTGTAAGCTTTTACTGAGAATGATACGACAAAAGCAAAAATATTTTCATTATTGGACAAACTTGAGCATTCATTGAGAATTTTCATTTTAGAACTTTGCTGAGTGGAATTTGTATCCTCAATAGACAAGCTATAAATTTGAGATTGTTTATCCAATGATGAATCTTGTGATTTATTATGCGAGTTGTGGTTCAACATATGCTTTTTATAACGATTCATATGATTAAACCTATTTGAACAATTTCTATAGCTGCACTCGTAACTTTCAGAGTATTTGTGCAATAATCTTGTGTGATTAATTATTTGATTTGAACTATTCAAACAAACTAAACATTCTTTGCATGAAAACATTGTCAACAACATTAATTATTCAAACATTCATTCTCTTAACTTTATTAGAAATATCCAATATATTAGGTATTGCTATATCCCATTTGCTTTTAATGTCATATATCGCAAGTTGGATGAAAAACCATACATACTCACATTCTATTTGGTAACGGATGTGAAAAACATGGTAAGCCTTGAAGCAAACATCCAAGCCTTTCAAAACCGTTCCTACTGGATGCAAGAGTCATTATTTATATGGACATAAACTTTTTGGATAGTCGTTCCAGAACCAATCAGTACCAAAAAAGGGTGGACAGGAATTTCCAAACTTGTGAGTCTTTCTATTTTTTTGTTTATTTTAATCTCAACATCACCTGGAACCTAAAATAGAATGGTTTGTTAAAAATATTTCTTCTGCAAATATCACATATCTTAAAGGTACCATAAGATAAATTTTGCTAAGAACTTACATCTGCTTTAATCACAATTCCGTCTCTGGAATCAGCTACAGAAGGTTTCCAATGCTTCCTCTTTTTCCCGTAAAGATGTCGAGACTTGTTAGGCAGTAGAGAAGTCAGCAACAATATCATCAAATAATGCTTGTAATCTGAAATTCAGACATTTCATGAATTTAACTTAAAATTAAATTCCGAAGAAACTGTTGCTATTATCTTCCTGAATGGACGGAGTACTTATGAGATCCAATAATATTTTATCGTTAGCAATAGACAAAGCATTCGATCTCAAACTTGCCAGTTTCCGAAAACAATGTTCAAAATTGATGATCGATTCTTTTGGATATATTTTTTCGAAATCTCTTTCAATCTGAAAACAATTTTATTGAACGTAATGCTCTGAGGTTACTATCATCAGATTTAATTTTAAAACGCTATCTTAGGATGTGTTAAAAGCTGGAGTAGATTAGTACAAATGACATACAGAGGAATGGAACAACTCACCAAAGATAAACAGATTTGTTCTTTCAGAATTGGATATTCTTCATAAATTGTCTGCAGATTGGATTCACGCAAAATTTCCTGTCTTCGTGATGAAAAGCAGTCATCCCAGTGTCTGTACACTTCCTGCAGGGGTTCTCTATTTGCTTTCAACCATTCTTTTTCATGAATGTTTCCATTGTTAAATTTCAAATTTTCATCTGAAAAAATAGTTTTGAGTTGCATATTTTCATCTGGTCCATACTTATTTTAAAACTGTGTTCTTACCTCCAACTTTTGAGTCCTGCTTATCACTTCTTGTTGGCAGAATCCCTGCTTCCCTCAGAAAGGTTGATTTATTCCTAAATTTATCCACTAGCTTTTCTTTTGCGACTCCTGGTTTTTTATCAAATGAGTCTTTTTTCTTGACTGGGGGCAAATAATATGCTTCTGTTATTTCTAGGGGAAACAATTCAGTAATCTTTCCACTCAAAAGTTGAAATTCATGGCTGGACAGATGTATGTAATTGAAAATTGGCATTATATAGATTAAAATTATATTTAAGTCAAACAAGGGTCACTTACGTATAGCCCTTGTTTATGCAATCTGAGGAAATAATGTCGACCAGATAACTCTGTCGAGTGGTGTCAACCCCTCCTTTCAAATTATACCATGCCTGTACACCTGGACCAATTGCTGACTGATTTAATAATGATCTCAAATTGAAATTTAACAAATAATTGTTGACAGTTAACTTTGGTGTCTTTTGTGATGGTTGATAATTTTCGTCTTCTTCATTTGTTAAGAACTCCTGTTGTGTAGATGACTCAGGATTTTGTTGGGTGGAAGGTTGAGAAGCAGAACTTGGAGGTTCATGCACACTGTCCGATGAAAAAAATAGCAAACTATCAGTTGATTGGAAGGTGCTGAAAAGAATTAACTTGAATAGAAACTCGCTACTACCAAGATGATACAACAAACATCCATTATGAGTAATAAAATTGAAAAGTTTCAACTTAGAGCAATTCAGTGATTATACTCCAATGCACCCGAACAATTTATATATGAAAGGAATGCTAATAGGAAAACTTGGTCAAAAAAACTCTTACCTTACTGACTCAAGGTCTACTGGCTGTCGTGTTTCTAAGGCAGCTTCTCCAATGGCAGACGCTTCAGAATTATCTTCTAGAGCTTCCAAGTGCTTGATGAAGCTCAGTCGCTTACCCAAAGTGGGTAACAAATTGCATATGGAGGAACGATTTTCTTTGGTTAATAATAATTCTAAAGTAATATCCTCATCTGAAATATGAAATTCAAATTTGTAGACATTTTATCAAAGAGGTGCAAATACTCTATCTTTGCTACATAATTTTTTTGATTAGGTGGTCGAGAAGAGGGTCAGAAATGACTTCTTGTTAACATGGTAACATTTGAGATGAACTTATGGTACAACTATGTATATAACCATTGAGTATTTTTAAACTCAATGATATAACTTAATAGGGGTTGAGAATTCGGAAAAACTTTAAATGACAAACTTGCATTATTTTTGGCTGAGGAATCACCCAGTATAGGGTTTAGGACTCCAATAGGTTAGCTAAATAGCAGAAACGAAATTAGCCGTGAATCATTTCCTAAATATTAACTGTCTTCAAATGAATCTCATTAATTAATTTAATATTATGTATCTCCTGCAAACCTTGTCTACTAATGATTGATAAACAATTTTGATATCGAACCTTAGAAACGAATGACAGGTATTTTGAGAATTTGTCCAGGAAAATTGGGTAAATATCTAGTTTACCTATTTAGTGTAACCTGCCTATAGTCGGAAAGACATGAAAAGAGGATATTCAAGCAAATGAAATGAAACTGAAGTCATCTTGAAAATCACAAAACAAATTTATACTTATATACAAATTTCTCACATCCATTTATCAAAATAGGTATAGAAAATTTTACCTTTGAATTTTTGGATGGTGGTTTCATCGAAACCCCATAATTTGAGAATATCTTCCATCTCATTGAAAATGTAATGGAGAGCATAACTATATAAAAACTAATAAATTCTACAAAAACATTATCTCACCTTTTTATTGAGGAAGATTAAAATATTCTTAAACTAAGCTCACTGCTCACTTCACGAACAGACTCGCAAATCACAGCACAGACAACGTATTCAGACTACAGATTGATGAAACGCCGAAACGGGGAAGAACCAAAACTCGCGACAGCCCGCCAATTCGTAACGGTTTCGCGTCAATCGCGTCTTTGTGAGCCGAACGACATCGGAAACCAACGAAGTGGGACTGTTAACTTTAAATTCATTAATTGTTAATATATGGCTTTCTGGTTAAGAAACAAAATTTACCAATAATTTTATCTCTGCATTGCATATCGTCTGTTCAAATTATTTACCGTTAAACTGTACAATATCTTTAACAGAAAGAAGTAACTATTCGAATGCTAAAATGAAATATTGACGATTAATGGATATCTTAATATATAAAGAATATAAGGAAAACAAACCGTTTCTTTTTATTTAAATTACAGTAAAATTGATAAGTAATAAAATATTTTAAGTGATAAGCTGTGTTGTTAATTGTCAATAAATAATGGACTAAGAAATCGTAAAATTAAATATTAATAATAATTTCTCTCAGTGTAGGGGAAAGTGAGGTAATACGATCCCTAAGGGTCAAATGATCCCCCCCGTTAATTAAAAATTGCTTGTACCATATATCCAAATACACATAAAACATATTCTCCTGCGCTCCTACGAGTTGCCTATAAAGTATCAATGCGGTCCAAGTGCTTGCCGTGATTTTATTAAAAAATAATCAAAAAGTGTGGCTCTGATCTAAGGTAAGCATGTTTTTGGACTTCCATTTTTTTTACATGTAAGTGTTTACTGAAATGTTTTTTTATTTGCGGGTATTAGTTGCAATTAGCTTATATTAAGCAATGTTCGATCATCGCACGCGGTATGTGAAGGTTTTGTTTTGATAGATATTTTGGAATTTGGTATATGGGGCGAAATGATCCCTTTCTGTGTGTCTAAAATGATCCCTGGAATCATTTTACCCCATTAATAAATGTTGTTTTTACAGATCATGCCAAGAATTTATAAACGCAAAACTAATCGCCAAAACAGGCCTGAAGAACAAAAGCAAAAGGCATTAGATGCCGACGTCAGAGATGGTATGCCTTACAAAACCACTAGTAGAGAATTTAAGGTCCCTGTGGTGGCATTAAAAAGAAGAGCCAAAGGTAAGAATAAAATAGCTGTAGGCTCAGCGTGAAAGTTAGGTAGCAAACAAACAGTGTTCAACATGGAACAAGAACTGGAACTTGTTGATTATATTAAGGACATGGAGTCTAGAATGATATACAGGCTGATGACCACTCAGGATTTCTCAACCTCAGCTCACCAAAAATGGCAGAAAGAAATAATTTACCGTATCAGTTTTCCGAAGGTGAAGGAAAAACTGGACTTAAATGGCTTATTATTTATTAGTGGATTTAGACATCGACATCCAGACAATACAATGCGCGCGCGAGGTTTTAGTAAGCTTGTGGTAGATAAATTTTTCTCGACTTTGAGAAACGTCCAAGAAAAATATTATTTTCCAACCCATCGAATATGTATGTTTTGTGTAACTTGCGCTCATTCTTGAATTGTTATGAACAATACATATCATTAAAATAAACAGCTGAGTTTTTTATTTCACTGATATTCATTAACTTATAGTACAAAATGATCCCTGGGATCATTTTGCCCCTACCCCGGGGATCATTTTATCCACCGGTGTGTACAAAATGATCCTTTACTAGAATTTAACAAAAACCTCTAATACAAAAAAACTACATAGATGTAATGAAAAATAAGTACCCAGATACAAAGCTGAGTGAATTCACTACCTCCAACAATTTAAATCTTGCGGTTTAGCCTTCAACTTTAGACACAATCAAAATTTTCCCTTAAGGGGATCATTATACCTCACCTTCCCCTATAACAATAAATTCTTTCAAATTTCATATGTTTATATGATACCTACTTTATTTCAAGTGAAAAATAAAAGTTTATTTCAGTTGAGTTGTTTTTTGATTACTTTTTTTAGTTTAATTTGATCTAAAATAGAAAACTGAAAACAATCATTAGTACCTAATTACTGAACTCCCTTCTACCCACATATATTTTCCCAAATATCACATAGCAAAGGTAAATGAAAGAAAAACGAAAAAGAACCCACAAATCTAAAATCATCCTTACACGACGACTCCATAAATCCATAGCAACTTTCTTGTAATTCATTATTGGTCTATAATTTTACTTATGTCGGTAATACTTAATATCTTTTCTACCCTATTGGCGTCTGACTTTATGCTTGCAGCGCTCGGTTGAGTAAACTCCGAACCAGAGGAACTAGTAACCTCATAAGCTATTTGTATGGATTCTGCCTAGTGTTTGTTGGAAATTTCAGGAAAAATATTAAAATCGAGAACTGTTTAAAATTTTATTAGCTCGTTGAGTTTAATCATGCTGAGGTTAAGCCTAGTGGAGTATTTAAAATACCTGGAGGGCACAAATACTTCCAGAAATGTCCAGGAAGGAGAAGGTGTTTTGAATGCTGGACATCTAATATTGTGTGGTAAATTGAACTCGTCAACTTCGAAGGAAATAAAGATTTGTGCTTTGTGCCTTCAAAGTAGTGCAATAAATTCTGAACCACATCAAATTCGTGGAGAACTCCAGTGTGAGGCAGGAACTTGTAAGATAAATTCCATGGTTTGCTCATGCAAAGCTGGTAATAGTGGAAGGTGCAAACATATATCTGCTGTGTTGATCAAGTGCACCAGGTGTATCTTTTTACTAATTTCGAAAGGCGTAATCGTGCCAAGTTGATTTTTGATATGATTGGATTATGTGCTTATTGTCTTGATTCTCTTTCTGCTGTTTTGTTTTGTTTCAGAGAAAATATTCAAGAGTTGGAGGTAATCTCTCACACTGATTTAAAGTGTGTATGTTCAGCACAAAAACATGTTACAACAGAAAAATATAAAGCGGTGCCAATAAAAGACATGCCATGTTTTCAAAATGTTGTGACGAAATCTGATTTGAAAATTGACGCAGATAAGATGTTCAATTTTTTTATTGACAACTTACCCGAATCAGCAATTTGCAAACATAAGTAAGTGATATTTGATATAGAAGCTGCTATAGTTAAGAGATCAATCATATGCTTTCAGCATTGGAAGAAGGAGTATCACGGAAAGGAGGTTAGATGAAACAGTCGACAATATACAAAATGATAATCTGCAGATGGTATTGGACAACGCGTGCCAGTCAGTTATCATGATGGAAATTGCATCTGTTTCATTTGAAAACAAAAACAATTGTTGTCAGTTGCTCATGTCAAAATTATTTGGTGAGGAACCTGACACAATAATTAATTTCAGACAACAATCAAATGAGTGGCAGGAACAAAGACAGTATAGAGTTACTGGTAAAGTCTCACAGAACCTTAGTGGCCTTCTGGAAACTATACTTCCTTTTATTATAGGTTCACGAGTATATGATCTCTTTACGTATTCCAAATTAGATTGGAATGGTAAAGCTTTGAAATATTTTTATGGTAAAAGTTTTACGAGTAAATACACCAAACATGGAATTAGGTATGAGAACGATGCTAAAGATGCCTTCGTAAATGCAACTTCTTTAAGTGTGGTTGATTGTGGTATGGTAGTATCCCATTCTAATCCATGGCTTGGATACTCCCCCGATTGGATTATTTTTGAGGGAAATAAACCAGTTGCTCTGATGGAAGTGAAATGCTTATATGAAGGTGATATTGCCAAATAATTTAATAGGATTAATATCCCATGATTATTCTATTTTAATTTATCAATAATTTTCTGTAAAATGAATTCTGTGTTCTCGTCCATGTTCAAATGTTTGTGGCGTTTATTGATGTGTCATTTGATGGTCACGTTGTGTGCAATTTTAATTAATTTATTTTCGATCTAATAAGCCGATAATCCAACTTTAATCCAAGATTACTTTCCAACTTTTGAGATTTAATATTGTAACGAGTCTTGAGAAAGGAACTAACTTTTCCGAAACGTCGACTAAGTTATAAGAGATCTTACTTATTTGTCCACTTCCCTACGATACCTTCATTTTTCTGTATAATATAAGTGATTAAAAAAATTTTTCTTGTTGAGAATACATAAAAAAATTTCAGGAGCAACAAAGACAATAAAGGATGTGTTGGGAGACTGCAAATTCTTAGAAAGAAATAGAGAGGGTTATTGCATGAAAAAGAGGCACAAATATTATGGGCAAATTCAGGTAGGTATGGCAGTATTAAATTTGCCAATATGCTACATGGGATTGTATGCCTCTTTCGATAAAAGTATTGAAATCCTAAAAATAGAATTTGATGAAGATTTCACAAAACATTCATTGATGATAGTGAAAAAAAACTTTTTGACAAAATGCTTCATGTAATTTGTGATACAAATAAACTCTAGCATTAACAAACACTGTAATACTAGTTACCCATTATCCCTTTATTTTCTTACTCCATTTGCAAATAGTATTGATATGAAAAATAATGAAAACACAAAATCAAATATTGAAACACTTTATTTCTTTCATATAATAAACACATTTCCAATCAAACAACTTATCATATCCATGCCTGTCTATTAAACTGAAACAAAAATTTATTATAGAGATTGTTAAAAATTCTGAATTTTTAATCTTTCAAAAATCTATGATCTGCTAATATGGGACTTGATAAATTACTTATGGCACATGCAATGGTAAATATATCTTTGATCTTTTTCACAAGTGACCACTGTAACCTACTCCCCAAAATTTTGAAAATCTTAATTCTTTGATTAACCCTTTCAATATGAACACGTGCAGCTGCTATTTTAGCATTTAACAATGCTTCTTCTTTGGACATCTGAGTTTTGTTCTTTAAAAATGGAGGTCTAATTAATTCAATATTGTACTTATTACAAATGTCATCAATAACGAAACCTTTGTCTACCATAATAGCATCCTGTGAAGCTTTCAATTTCAAAATCAGATTACTTTGAGTGAAAATTGTTTTATCCGATGCTCTACCCCCATATGGTTCACTTATATAAGTTATTAAGCCTGCAGGAGAAACACCTGTCATAAATTTCACTGTGGTATTAGACTTATACTGCGAGTAAAAACGTATTCTACAGCAGAGACATTTCGGTTTCTGAATATAAATTTCAGTGCAATCCAACACGATTCTTGTTTTTTGAAAACTTTCGAAACATTTTGGCATGTTCTTTTGTATTTCTTGTACATCTGGGAATCTTATGAGGCAACCGATAACTTGAGCCAAAATGGATAACATTTCTATTATATATTGCTGTGTCAATTTTTGGGAAATTCCAAATAATAATGATAACGTAACATACGTCAAATCGCACTTCATTTTAGTGAACACTAAAACAATACGTTGTCTTATTGTTAATCGATGTAGCCTTTGGTCACTATATACAGATTCGACAGCTTGCACAATTGTATCCAATAATTTTAAATTGTTGAGTCCAGTAAAGCTGTTCAAAGCACTATCTGTTGTAATCAAATCACACAATGTTGATAGTCTTGACGTATTCACCTGGACTTCAAAATCTCTAAAATTTTTTGGCCCCGAATAATCTGGCTGGGTTTGAAGGAGCTGTAATAAACCTTCTGCAGCTTCTAATTCTTCTGGAGATGCAGTCTGTTCAGCAGGTATGAATTCCTGACAAGAGCAATCCTCTTCTTCGACAAGCTTATGTTCTTTGTTGGCGGTTCTTCTACTCAATCTTTCAGATCTGCTTATAGAACTTGAGGCAGATTCCTTCGTCGTAGATATAACAGGGAGGTTTCTTGAGGGAACAGCGTTTTTTTTCAGATATTTCTTCTGATCGGAACTGGGACCTAAAAAAATATATCAATAAAGGAAAATGATAATTTCATTAATAATCAGTTCTTACCTCGATAAAAATAATCCTCATCTGTAAAATGCAGAGAACATACTAACATGCTCTTTGAAATGCGTTTACCTATCCTTAGTTTGAGTTGCCATGCTTTTCGTCGGTCTGTTAAAACTTTACTTCCTAATGTTCCTTCTACCCAAACACGATGTGCATCACTAGGAGCAGGAAAAGTATGAAAATGGAGATTAGGATCTCTCTTTTCCCAAGAAGAACACTGAGGAACTGAACAATAACGTGGCATCGTTATCAAAAAGCTTTTTAAACACAATTATTCATAAAATATCAACGTACTTGAAGTAAACACAAAGGAAAATTAACGAATGTTACTAGTTCCTCTAGTTACAGAATTGGACGCTAGAGGGAGTATCGCTTAGGAACATTCGCGAATCTTCTAATTTAACGTAGATGTTTCCATTTTAGTGAAAACTTGCTTTTTGTTATTGGCATGCTTTAGTGTACGGTAGAGATTCAATATATTTTCCATAAGGTTCAGCTACACCAATTCCAGTACCCTTCAAGCGACCACAATTTTTTAAAACAGTGAGTTTTGTATGGTATCGCTCGAATTTAACTACAATTGGTCTCGGTTTATTCGTTTTTCTACCTACTCTGTAACATTTCATTATGTCAGATTCACAGACATTTACCTCCAATTTTTCTTTTAACATTTGTAAGGTATCCTCCACCAGATTTTCAACTTGGGTATCCGCAAGGTTGTAAATACAGATGTTGTTGATTCTGTTCGCTTGTTTCAGGTTATCGATTTCAGTATTGATTGTTTTAATCTCTTCAGCATCAACTACTGGTTGACGTTGCTCAGCAGGTTGTTTATAAACACATCGTCACACATCATTTTCCACGGTAGAATTGCTTTTCACGATGGATATGGAAATGTTGTAGATTAAGTTATTTTATCATCACGAAAATGATATTTTGTGATCTGGGCAGAAGCGACACAATTACGATATACACACCTTGCGCCACATGCGGTGAATGATAGACAGTAAACAAGTCAAACACATCAGCCTTCCATAAGACACTGAGTGAAGCAGATGATTCACTGCTTCTACTGCTAAGCAAGCACCCTCATAAAAACAACACACAGACGGATAGTGAAACAATTCAAAGATGAAGAGAAAAGCCGAGGTCACCTAGGTACATGTCGATATTTCTGCGTCGATTTACTGGCTGATTCTGGAAGAATGTTTCCTGAAACACAAGGTTTCTTTCTTGCCCTTCAAGATCAAGTAGTGCAAACTGAGAACTTTCACATAACAGTCTCACTGACGATAAATGCCGTTACGGTTGCCAAACTTCGGAAACAATCCAACATATCACAGAAGGCTGCCAAATGTTTGCTGGAAGTAAATACAAGAGTCGGCATGATGCAGTTTGTAAAATACTTCATCAAGAGCTCGCCATTCAACTGAAAATTTTGCAGAGTGAAAAAATTCCATACTACAAGTATCAGCCTGAAGTAGTACTGGAGAACGAACATTGCAGGCTATACTGGAACCGCACAGTAATAACAAACCTAACAGTTGCCTAATAACAGGCCAGATATAATTCAAGTGAAAAAAGGGAGAAAAAAGCAATACTTAAAGAACGCAGTAATGCCAGATAACAACAATTTGCGTCGAAAATACGCTAAAAAAATATCGAAATATCGAGAGCAAGAACTTCAGATTGAAATGCAGAGGAGACTGTCTAGTACCAAAACCATTTCCATTCTCATATCAACCACAGGAATTATTCCGAAGAGTGTCATCTCAACCTCAAGGAGTTAGATTTGAATGAAAATCTTCACAAAGTTATGCAAAAAGCAGTACTGCTCGGTACTGCTAGAACGGTAAGGAAGTTTGTAGGTCATGATGAACACCAGAAACAACCATGAAGGAAAACAGCGCAATACCGACTTTCAGGACATCAACCGAAAAATCCAGGACCAAGCAACGAAGGAAGAACAACCCAGGACCCATCAGCAGAAGACGAACACCGAACACCTCAGAGCTCAATCCCCCTGATACTTGCTATCCAGGATGAGTGAATATTATCCTAAGCAGGGAGTGTGAAAGCCGATCGCTAGGGGGTGTGAGAATTTACACCCTTTCGACGCTAATAGGCTCAAGTCGATTTATTTATGCCAGCACAGCGGTACTGTTAATCAAAATGATGGAGTAGTTGTTTACAAAAAAAAAATAATTTACCCTTTACTTATGAGATAAAATTTCTACAAGATGGAATCAAAATAATAGCCAAAGAAATAAAACTCAATAAGAAGAAACTTTATTTAACTTCTACAGATAGGTCGCCGTCTGTCTCTGTGCCTTCACTGAGGACCTGATGGTATAATTGGAATATTGTGATGATACCATGAACGATAATCATATTTTAATTGGCGATTTTAACATCAAATTGATGGGAAATGACAATGTTACTGATAATTATCTGAGTAGTCTGATAGTTATTAAGTAGTCAAGGTTTTGTTTCTCAGATGAATGGGATAACCAGGCCTTCATCAGGTACTTGCGTTGACCATTGTTCTGTCAGAGACCCTACAGGTTGTTTCCAATTTGGTTCCTTCATTCTCGAAACTGATAATACCTTTGGGTGGTGTCACCTGAAATCCAGAAAAAAGACATGAATAACCTAGATCTAAGAAATTTATTGATAATGTTGAGATAAAAGAATTGGTCAGAATTGTACAGATCTGGTGATATTGATGAGGGCGCAAGATATTTTGTACGGAGGGTGAAGGAAATTGTTGAAGCGAGTACAAACATTGTAACAGTGAAAAAAAGACATAAAAAGGAATCTCTGGATCACGAATGGCATGTTGAATTCTGTACATAAAAAACGCCTTCTACGAATTAATGAAGCTTAGTCCAACCGGGAAAAATATGGTATATATGAACCCTTTAGCGTCCACCATTATATAGAAATAATGAAATAATTCAAAAATGCCTTTTTATTGGTGAGACTGTTTATTACGGACTGCAAATTCTTGCCTGCTCGACTAGTTTCGATGAGTATCTCTCATCATTCTCAAGAGCCAAGTAACTAGACAACTGCAAAGAGAGAAAGACAAAACAGATAATTGAAAAATAATTGTCAATAGTAACAATAAACAACTCACGATGCAGCAGTCTAGCACAGTTCTCTAGCCAGGACAAAGAATCGATCTTGACACATTTTATGGTCTTTGAAATATCACAGATAGGATGAAGTCAAATTTTAAAATATAGATATAAATGGTTACAATACAAACAATAACAAAACAAACATCAATACGCACGCGTACACAATTCTGCTGCAGAAGTCATAAAATCGACGGATCAAGGTCGAACGCATCAATCTACTCAGTGGCGGCGCGGCAGATAAAACAAGACAGTGAACACTAGGTTTAAAATAATAAATATCAAGTGGTTACAACAGAAGATCCCGAGTTTAACGCGACTAAGAAGTAAGAAACGGATACAAGCCTGGATGGGTGGAAGATATGATAAGAAAGAAGCAAATGAAGCGCCTAAACAACGATGCATCTGTTCTTCGGCGGACGGATCCTGTTTGCAAGTATATGAGACTTTCGTATATAGGACCCATTTCGACCAGGGTGGGTAGTCTATTTCGCGAACATAACATCCGGATAGCCTACAAGTCTCCCAATACATTGCAGAACATTTTGGTCCACAACAAAGACAAGATACCCAAGTTACAGCAAAGTGGTGTCTACAAATTGAGCTGTGGTGATCCGGAGTGTAATATAGTGTACATTGGTAGGACGGGGCGCACTTTACAACAGCGTACCTCTGAACATCTTCGCAGTAAGAAAAATGAGAGGTGCAACAAATCAGTGTTTGGCAGACACTTAAGGTTTTCCAAACACGGTTTTGACGTGAATTCAGATGTTAAAATCTTACATCCCTCTAAATTTAGTTTGAAACAGTCTGTGCTGGAAGATATAGAAATTTTCTGTCATATCAATGATAAGTCACTTAACACCCTCAATGCCTTGTCAACGCAAACCTTCCCACGCTTATTTGATATCTTACTGGACACACCATCTACAGCAGACACTCCGTCCGCCGATTTAGTCGCGTTAAACTCGGGATCTTCTGTTGTAACCACTTGATATTTATTATTTTAAACCTAGTGTTCACTGTCTTATTTTATCTGCCGCGCCGCCACTGAGTAGATTGATGCGTTCGACCTTGATCCGTCGATTTTATGACTTCTGCAGCAGAATTGTGTACGCGTGCGTATTGATGTTTGTTTTGTTATTGTTTGTATTGTAACCATTTATATCTATATTTTAAAATTTGACTTCATACTATCTGTGATATTTCAAAGACCATAAAATGTGTCAAGATCGATTCTTTGTCCTGGCTAGAGAACTGTGCTAGACTGCTGCATCGTGAGTTGTTTATTGTTACTATTGACTATTATTTTTCAATTATCTGTTTTGTCTTTCTCTCTTTGCAGTTGTCTAGTTACTTGGCTCTTGAGAATGATGAGAGATACTCATCGAAACTAGTCGAGCAGGCAAGAATTTGCAGTCCGTAATAAACAGTCTCACCAATAAAAAGGGAAAAATATGACCAAATACCGACAATATAAAAACCGTTTGAAGAACATCATAATCTAAAATCGGTTATATCAAAAGCGGTTATTACCAGAGGAAGATAGAGAATGATAAAGGGACTTCATCAAAGCTTTCGAAAACGATAAATGAAATCGCAAGGAGGGAAAGATTGGTAGGGGAGTTTGAAGGTGTGCAGATTGGTGGAGGTGAAATAATTAGCAACCTTAAACATAGGTATACATAATTACAAAACCTTGTTCCAGGCAACTATTCGTAACTACTCAGAAATTCGATCAGAATTCGATTTATTTTGAATTATTACAAAACAATTTCTACAATACAGAAAAATGTGTTCTCTAAAAAGTTTCAATTCAATAATCTATATTTTCTTTCTCAAAATTATAATTCAAAATACATCGTCCATCTAACTAATATTCAGAAAATTCTGCCACCCAATCAAAAACAAACTGTTACCACTTACCACTATTTCTTAAATAAATACCAGCTGTACATTAATTCATTCTTAATTTGTTTTATCTCACCGAAATTCTTGTCAGCAATTTCAGCTTTCAGGCTTGCCAGAACCAGATCAAATCAACTTCATCATTTTCTACCTTTTCTAACGTTCAATCTCTCAAAACATGAGCATCAATGCTATTTTTTCAATCATCTAAGTAATATCATGTTAGTCCGAACGGTTTCACTACTTAGTCATATCAACATTTCAAAATTTCTTTCTTCAACTGACCTAATATTATAATGCAGAGCTAATTGAATTTCTTGTAATTTCACATTTAAATAATATACAGGGTGATTTTTTTAAATGTTTCATTAGACGTTTTCGAGTAAGGAATTGTAATACAGATTGAAGATTTTGGATTTTAGTTTTAGAGTACATGAACTTTAATTGTAAAATATTTTCAAGAGGAATCTACTTCCGGTTTCACCGGAAACGAATGTAACTTCGTTATTTCAAATGCAACACCCTGTAATTTTATACATATTCGAATTCTTCTTTCAATTCTACACTGATTTGATGTATGATATATGCAACCACTCAAGCGGTTCTTGAATTATAGCCTGATTATCAAATTATTTGAAAAAAAGGTTGTCACAAATAAGTGTCCATATCTTCAAAATCCCTCATTACAATAATTTCTTTTTGCGAAAGTGGAACAAGAGAAAGTACGCTGATACTGTTTCTTGTATAAGTTATGAGGAAATATTATACAGGATGTCTAAAAAAGGGCCCCAAAGTGAGCCTCAATAAAAGTATAAAATCTCACTTTTTTCAAATGGCAACCCTATAATTTTGTAATTCCAATCGATGGTTCGTCAAAAACCAGTTAGGGTGTCCCGAACATTTCATGCCTCTAAAATCAGTAGTTTTGCCGTTATTGAATAAAATTCGGATTTCAGGATTGAATCAAGGTTTCTTAGTCTAACCATAGATTTATTAGGATAGAAGTTTTCAAGAATGCTATGTCTGTTGATTTATAATGCATTTTAGAGAACTGTCATTTATACTTTTTTGATTAATCGGGCACTATGCAAAATATGAATTACAGTAACAGTGATGTATTAAATATGTTCTTTATGTATGGTGAATGTAACAAAATATTAGAAAGGGCCGTCAGAACTTTCAACGAAAATCCACATTTACCACCTTTAACAGAATCGAAGTTCAAGTATCAAAACAATTTTCTCCGTAGTGGAAGCATTAACCCAAAACGGAATCGTGTGAAATACAGTAACAGATAATGAAGAAAATCAAATAAATATTCTAGGACATATTCACGCAAATCCAAGAGGTTCCATCAGACAGGTTGCACAGGAATTTTGATTTTTATTTCGTTAAAGTTAGTAAATGTGAATTTCGTTCGTTGAATTTCTAATTACCTTTTCTAGAAATTTGTTACATTTGCCGCAAATAAAGAACATACCCTTGATATATCATTCCAGTGAAATTATTATTGCATGTTTTGCTTAGTGCTTGATCTGTGAGAAAAAGTAAGAATGACAGTTCCTAACATAGCTTACTTCAAAAATGCAAGCTTACAAACTGTGCGAAACCTGTCTTTAATCGTGAAATTCGAATTTTATTGAATAACGGCAAAAATACTGATTTTAGAGGCATGAAATGTTCGGGACACTATAACTGGTTTTTGACGAGCAATCGATTGGAATTACAAAATTATAGGGTTGCCATTTGAAAAAAGTGAGATTTCTTAGTTTTATTGAGGGTCACTTTGGGGCACTTTTTCAGACACCCTGTATAATATTTCCTCATAACTTATACAAGAAACAGTACCAGCGTACTTTCTTTTGTTCCACTTTCGCAAAAAGAAATTCTTGTAATGAGGGACTTTGAAGATATGGACACTAATTTGTGACAACCTTTTTTCAAAAAATTTGATAATCTGGCTATAATTCAAGAACCGCTTAAGTGGTTGCACATATCATACATCAAATCAGTGTAGAATTGAACGAAGAATTCTAATATGTATATTTATACAGGGTGTTGCATTTGAAATAACGAAGTTCCATTCGTTTCCGGTGAAACCGGAAGTAGATTCCACTTGAAAATATTTTACAATTAAAGTTCATGTACCCTTAAACAAAAATCCAAAATCTTGAATCTGTATTACAACTCCTTCCTCGAAAACGTCTAATGAAACACTTAAAAAAATCACCCTGTATACCGAAAATAATGATTTCTGTGAATTGATCTGACTTCAGCTTGAGTTGTGCATATTTAGATTTTGAGTTTTCACGATACACTTTATTTCTAATTCACTTAAGGTTATCTTCAAAACGATGCTTGAAGATTAAAGATGTATCCCAAATGAATTACGATATCGAAAACGTCATTCAGAACTGACCATCAAATGGACTCTGAAATATTACTAACCATTTAAACGACCTCGAAAAAGATCCAGAACTACTCAGTCCAATAGATTGAGGTAGAGATGTGTAACTCAGTGAATTCTTGTGCGCCAACACAGTGACTCAAGCGCAGCTCCCTGTGTCAACTCATTGAGTTAACTCAAAATTGCGCTATAGCGCAGCAATAACCCGCGGGCATCCGGCACTCGGCAGTGTTGACGCACGGCGCACAAAATATGACTCACTCCAGATCATTGTAGACCTTTGCCCGGGGCCAGAGTACCGAGTAGTTCCTGGAGCTCGTTTGCATATTACAGGCCAAGAAATTTTGGTTAATTTCTTTTTTAGTCTTTTATGGCAGATTTTAGCATACTATACCTACAATTTTGGAACCTACAACAAGGTTGCCTTATAAAAATGAGTTACAGACCATGTCTCAAAACGCCCAATTAGGCTATTTATTCTGTGCACCGGTAACCATTTTTTTTTATTGAACAAACTATTGAAAGTTCTGGAGAAAAAGCCGTTTTATCCAAATATAATTAATTCATAGAGTGTACAATATCATTAATTCTTTAATACAGGGTCTCTATAAATGATTATGATATCGCAGTTGGCGTTGGACTATTATATATATTCATATTTTGATGTAAACTTCAATTTAATTAAACGATACTGTCAGTTTAGGCTGGTAATTCCGAAAGAAATTCAATAATATGACTGGAATTATGAATTTGTAGACTTTACACGAGAAACGATAAGATAAAAAATTTCCAAAGCAATCTACGATGTTACAATCATTAAATGATTGTAACACCATTCATAAATTTTATAAAGACCCCGTATAATGGAGAAGTTGAAAGTGCTGAAAGCAATAGACAATTACCATTTTCGTTGAAATTAAATGATCCAGTTCAACTCAAAGTCTGTATTTAGTGTATTTACCGAGTTATGATACCGTATTCGTTAGGCAAACACTGATACCTTAGCGCTGAGCGCTTTATTGAGTTGAGTTGCGCCATGAGTTGATGGATTCGGACAATGTGAGTTGACACACTCAACACAGTCAACCGAGTTGGCGCAATTGCGCGGCGTAACACTGTGTTACACATCTCTAGATTGAGGAATCTTGAAAACATTGTTATTTCAATAATGTCCCATTTCAATCACAGATATTTCGAATTAATTTAATTTTTTTATCCCATTTTGACGTTTAAAGATGACAATATTCAACCCATGGTAACAAGGGTAAGTTGACGTTTAACCACTGAGTGAATTAAATTTTTTTTAAATCACTATTAGTGGCATAAAATGTTCACCACTTACTTTCTACGTATCCCCTGGAATGTTTCTTCGAAAAGGCGGTGACTTGGTGAAATCTGCTGATGTCTATTTTTTCTTTCAGAGCCAACATTTTCTTAAGTTGTGAATAGTAGCACCATAAAGACGACGATTTAACTTACTTGGATTGTTCGGAATTATACGCCAAAATTATTTTTTCATTGACACCTTCGGCTTTTTTATTATTTCTTCAGGCACAAAATGCCGTAAATTGCTTTTCGTACAATATTTTCGATTTTAATGAAATTACTGCTTCTGCTGCCTCATTTGCTTCTTGTATAATGCACTCAAGAACTACAACCTCGTCGTCACCGCTCAACATTTTTTCGGAACAAAAATTCTTTGACTGTTCTACAATTTTCATTGACACTTGCAAACAATTAATTACATAGTGCCCTAGCAACCATCGTTCGAAGGAAAATCTCGTTATGAATTTGAAATATATAGTCCGTTCACGAAAGGTTGAGCCGTCGGTTGGCCATGACAATTTGGCATATTTCACTGTGTATATTAAAATGTTAGGTTATGTTTGTTATTTTCTTGTCATATTGATACGCAATGTTGTCAATATTACAAGAAAGATTTATAAATCGCGAATTTTTTACAATGTCATTTCACAACTGAAAATTGACAAATTGATAACGCAATTCAGACAGTTCTACATATCGAACGACAGAAGATTGAAATTTTACGTTACAAATTCACAACCTGACTCGAATAAAAATATCATTGTTTGAAAAATGGAAACTAATGGTATATTAAATGAATTCGAGAATAATGTAAAACATGTTGTGGTTATGTTGGACCTTAATACAGTGCAACCTTAATATAACGAACCTCAATATAACGACTTCCTTGATTTAACGAATTTTTCATAATCCCCTTGAATAGTCCATAAGAGTCAATGTAAAACATACCTCTACATTACGAAAACTTTTTACGAACAACCTCTTTATAACGAATTTTCAACTACCAAAAAGAGTGTGAATACCTCTACTTAACGAATTTCGTCAACTCAAAACCTCTATATAACGTTTTTACCAATAACCAGTTATGTGATTCAGCCGCGACAGGTTTCGACGCGTATTACGTAAAATACGAAGTTAGTTGATCGAAAGTAATCAGTGTTGCTCCTCACTTTTTTGCAATGGCTCAGAAACGTAAAAGACGTTCCTTATCTGTCGCAGAAAAGCGAAGCATCATTAATTATGTTGACAAAAATCCTCCTACAAAAAAATTAGACATAGCTAATAAGTTCGGGATTCCCGCAAGTTCATTGGCTACAATTTTAAAATCTAAAGATAAGTTTTCCGACGAAATTGGTTTGCCTTCAAACATCAGGAGATTGAAACCGTGGGAAACAAACTACAATTTATGACTTTTTTTCCAATCAAGATGAATGAAATTAGATTTAGGCTTTTATACCAATTTGTTGATTTTTCACCTCTTTTTATTTTGTTCTGCGAATTTTTGAAAAGAAAAAAAACCTACCTACTCGCTTTATTGTTTTGAAAAAGAAAATATAAAATAAATGAGTAATTTGATAAAAATGAGTTTTCATTCATATGAGCAAAATTAGTTCGATATAACAAGATGAGTACGTTATGTCGAGGTGAATAAAACCTTGGTATAACAAATTTTGGACCAACCTCACCTCAATATAACAAACCTCAGTTTTAAAAATTACTTGATATAACGAATATTTACTGGTTCCCTTCCGATTTGTTATATCGAGGTTGCACTGTAATTGGGAATAAAAGAAGAAATCAAACCCAGATGAACGTTGACGACGTTTCAGGCTTAATCAATCCCACCATTTGGAGTATTCGAGAATTATCAGTCAATAGAAGTGCGAATGAACAGAATCAAGTCAATTGAAGAAAAAGTTCTGAAGCAAACATTATGTGTACAATGAAAACATTGTACCTATATATATATTTATGCTCAAAACAAATCAAGATATATCTAGAGTAATAAATGTGGATGCTTTGCTTGAAGTGCAACCCACATCTTCATAACATCTTCTAGAAAATCAGTTATCTTTAAGATTGTTGATAATGTGTAAATATGGACTTGAGAATATCCTATGGATGAGGAGCTTGAAAGGATTAATTTGTATTAATTTATCCTCCTGAACCCAGAGTTTTTCAATTTACACTTTATCGAGGATTTGATGAATTAACTCATCTATACAGTAATGATACCTGTAAATGCAAAAGTGCTTTGAGCTCAAAATAATGTTAAATTTCATATCTTCAATAGTTCAATAAAAATCATGTTCAATAATCTCTGACAATAAAGTTATTAACTACTATTAATTGAGTTGAACTAAAATCAATAGTTTACAATGAAGTAGGTACCTACCTAATGTTGAAAAATATTAAATTGATTGAAGGTAACAATAAAAATATTCAAAATAGGTCATATGCAATTGTTTATAATTGAAGAAGTTTTCGATTTACAATTTAACAAGTGTTTAGTTAATTTACTCAATATAGTTATGATGCTCTTAAATGAAGAAGAAGAACTTTGAGTTGAATCCTTTATTATATCAACAATTATTTCTATCAATATTTATAAAATATTTCAAGTAACATTCGTATTCGTAACTTCAGGTAATAGAATTGCAATTGTAAAGAATTATAACAGGAAATAAAAAACAACAGAGTTATCAATCAACACTATCCATATACAATACAATGAATCAAGGTAGAATCAAATTATTAATGCATTTGAACAGAAATATTGGAAAAGAATTGGAGAAAATATACGATCGAAATTTGTACTGAATATAAGGATTTGAACAATTCAAGTGAAAATCTACCCAAAACAAATGTAAGAAAAAACAATAATTATTATCATAAAACTCCGAAATTTTGTTGTCCATGCTGCCATATCATGGATTCTTTTTCATCTTTTTCTCCACTAATCTTCTGATTATAGGTAACAATGTTCATATGGAGGTATATAGATTATTTACCACCAAATTCAAAGTTTCAAAATCCAGTTATATTGCAGAAAACAATCAAATTGCTTACATATTTCACCATCTTCAATTGCAGTAACGACCTAGAGAGAGAGAGAGAAATTAAATTTATTGATCTTGCAATTAAATGGTTATTGACCACAGTAACGACCTACAATTCAGAAAGTATTCATTAATGAAAGTATGATTCCAAGTTCATTGTTTTACAAGTAAATATAGTATTCACAATAATGAATTATTACTTTGCAGGATAAGGACAGAGCAAACTTATCAATTCTCAAAATTCATTCAGCGACAAGATGTATAAATCCATCCAATACTCATCATCAATCATATATAACACATCTATTTGATGGATTTACATCTCAAACCTTTAATTTGTAGGTGCCTGATTAAGCAGACGAGAGCTTGTGAAACGCTGTTGAATATATTCTGAGAATTGGTAATTCTTTGTCCATATCCAGCAAAATAACTGATTATTCTGGACACTTATACTAAGAACATAAAAGTATTATCATTTAGGATATTTCCATCATCAATAACTCCTCATCAACGCCCATATAAAACTTCTAGTGTCTCTTTGGAAATCGAAGGTTATACTTACTCACATTCTCTTACAATTGGCTCAACTTATACAAGGCTATGTACCCAATCTCAGTTTGAATCTTCGTCATTAACATATAATATGTAGTTCATTCATACTTACTACAAAGTACATCAAACATTTTATTCTTAATGAACCGGACATACACAACCATCCATGCTCTCACCAGGATTCGAATCTGGAACCACCGGTCCACAGATTACCTTCTAGTTGTTACAATTTCATACCTGAAATGAAACAAAAATTATAGAATGTTTTCTGGATAATATTCCTTTTGTTTAATGAAAATATATCAACTTCATTTAAAAACGATATATAAGCATAAAGAAATTACTCACATTCATGAGTGATGACCCTCAAAATTTTATTCGTCCACATCCATTAGTTCATTGATTGAGTCTGACTCATCATCGGGTGATGAATCTGAATCAGACTCCCCCAATGAAAAAATGATTGGTGGAATATTTTCTATCGGAAGATTGCCCATGTGCTTGGTCCAGTCCTCTGTGATAAGTCTGTCACAATGTGAATAGAAATTTTGCCACATGTCCGTCGTACATTTTGAAAGAGCTAATGACCATAAATTGAACACCCTATCTTTAGAATAGGGATGTGCATTTATGTTCTGATTATAAAAGTTCTTACAAAACGCCCACGCCATTTCAATAGGGTTATATTGACAATGATATGGGGGCAATCTAAGAACCTCATGACCATGCTCTTTCAGAATATCGTCAACAACATATCGTTTCTGTCGGTCAGTTCTGTAAGGTAAAATTAAATTCCAAAGCTGTTTTTTGCTGAAGGTCAGATCAAATTTGATTTTTTTATTAATCAACCAATTCTGCATCTCACTTTTTTTGCTGGAACTTGTGGGTGGCTTATCCAATTGCACCGAATGATAGGGTGCATTGTCCATCACCACCACACATTTCCCAGCAATCTTTGATAAAGCTGGAATTAGTTGATTAACAACCCAATTTTGAAAAATTTCACTTGTCATGGTCTTGTGATAGTCACGGTCATTATTTTTTGAATCTAACATCAAGTCACATCCTTCCAAAAACCCAAAATTACTTCCTGCATGCAACACCGTGAATCGCTTGCCTTCATTTTTTAATGTCGATGGATTCGACTTCATATCAGATTCGTGTGTCCATCGACGAATAGATGAACCATTTTGGTAAATCCAAGTTTCATCTAGGAACACGAATCTGATATTTTCTACAGATTTAAATTGTAAAAATTTTCGCAGGAAAGTAATTCTGGCTGCAACAACATGCTTCTGTTCACATAAAATTTTGCGTTCATTAACCTTTTTGTATTTATACCCCATTGACTTTATAATTTTGAAGAGTTTTGTACGTCCTTCGTTATATTCCAAATGTTCCCTAGCATAAGTCAGTAGTGCGTTGATCGAAAAGTATTCATTTTTCAAATTAAAATTCCAAATTTGTCGTTGCAGATCTTTTCTAAATATATAATCGTCTACTGTGGATGTCTTCTTGGGTCTTCCAATAGAACGAAACTCTTTGTCATCATCTTCATTAATGACTCTTCTAATTGAAGTCATGTGCATCTAAAATACAATTTCTATTAATATAAAATATCTTATATTCTTCTAACTTACGTTGAAAATGTTCGCAACTTTCGTTATGATTGTCGATTCTAATATGTTGGTGTGTGAAGCATAAGCTGTTTTCAATTCCAAATAACACCGCTTCACACACTGCCTCATTTCAACGGAAATTCTTCCTGGCATTTTGATTATAATTCTATAATTATATATAATAGAATGATTGTTTAACTGCAATAACTGCGGCAAATTGTTATTATAAGAATAATAAACAATAGTGTAACCTCACTTTGTTTTACTGCGAACCAGAGTTCTCTGATCTAAACTCGCAAGCTCGTCGGACGAGGCCGGGTACATTCGGCAACGTTGACTTTATTTTACTCTATGATAGTAAATACTGCCAACTTCAGATAAATAAAAAAACGCCTACTATGTGCTCAACCTTTCGTGAACGGACTATACCTAATATTTCCTCTAAAAAGTATTCATTATTTGAATTTTCATCAAAATGGGATAAAATTTTGTATACGACACGTGAGTTAAAAATGTTTATTCACTCGAAGAAATTAACCCACTCGCCCTACGGGCTCGTGGGTCAAACTTTCTTCACATGAATAAACATTCATTTAACTCACTTGTTGTATAAATAACTATTATCCCATTATGACGTTTAAAGACGACAATATTCAACCCATGGTAACAAGGGTAAGTTCACGTTTATCCACTGAGTGAATTAAAATTTTTTTAACTCACTAGTGGAATAAAATGTTCACCACTCACTTTCTGGAAATAATTCTTTCCACGCACAATGCAATTAAAACTCATTTTAAAGTATGTTTATTTGAATTTATCAAAAATTCTACATTTACAGTCATTTCATCATTAAAGTAAAAATTACAATTATTAAGATTTCGAAAATGGAACTGGAAACCTGCACCTCCTCCAAAGGAAACACGCTCAGTCGTTATAGCACATGTGTTTGAGGACTTCTCAGGCCCTGTTGGAATATCCATTTCTGCATCAGGAACTCCGGTTTTTGTGACCCCACCAAGTATTTGTTCAGAAATATTTATTTTGTTTTGTAGTGAATCTTCAATATATCCTTCTGCAACAGAACTTGAGCGCCATCCACCATGTCTTTTCAAAACTGTCAAATCTGCCCCGGAATTTGCGAGTAGGGTTGCAGAAGAACGCCTGAAACTGTGCCCTGTATATTGTTCAGCATCAGAAAGGCCCAAATACTTGCTGCCTCATTTGCTTCTTATAATGCACTCAGGAACTACAACCTCGTCGTCACCGCTCAACATTTTTCCGAAACAAAAATTCTTTGACTGTTCTATAATTTTCACTGACACTTGCAAACAATTAATTACATAGTGCCCTAGCAACCATCGATCGAAGGAAAATCTCGTTATGAATTTGAATTATACCTAATATTTCCTCTGAAAAGTATTCATTATTTGAATTTTCATCAAAATGGGATAAAATTTTGTATACGACACGTGAGTTAAAAATGTTTATTCACTCGAAGAAATTAACCCACTCGCCCTACGGGCTCGTGGGTTAAACTTTCTTCTCATGAATAAACATTCATTTAACTCACTTGTTGTATAAATAACTATTATAATCCTGAATCATGGTTACGATCATTTACAAGCTTAATCAGTATAATACTTCTCATTTGACACTACTCACTACTAGATGTCACCATCTGTTAGTTGCTACTCGATAGCTTCTTACAATTAGTGGTAAATGTAGAAGTTTTTTAATAGGATGTTGTCTCTGAGTAATATGGGACACTGACGAGACCTAATGAGGCCGAAACCGGTCTGTCTCTTCCCTCATTGACAACATATTGAATAATCATCCCAGTCCGCCTGAAGAAGGTTCTGTGAGCCTATAAATTGAAGATTGAATTCATTTCGATGAATACCTCTTTCAATTTATCTATGTTTCAAAAATGTGCAAGGTTAGCCTCCTCAAAGGCAAAGAATTTTTTGTTTGTCATTTTTTCTTTATCTTTAAATCACTTGACTTCACAGTCACCAAAAATATTGGGTGTTTCCATCACTCGGAGAAACTTGCATTGAGGCCCTGATGTAGGGCCACTGCTAACATCTCAAAGAGTGAAGAGGAAGTAATCAGTGCTTTCAGCATGCGATCTGTGATGATTGAACTTCTCATTTGACACTACTCACTATTAGATCTCACCATCTGTTAGTTGCTACTCGATAGCTTCTTACAATTAGTGGTAGATGTAGAAGTTTTTCAATAGGATGTTGTCTCTGAGGGATATGGGACACTGACGAGGCCTAATGAGGCTGAAACTGGTCTGTCTCTTCCCTCATTGACAACATCTTGAATAATCATCCCAGTCCGCCTGAAGAAGGTTCTGTGAGCCTGTTAATTCAAGATTGTATTCATTTCGATGATTACTAATTTCAATGTATCTATGTTTCTGAAATTTGTTAGGTTAGCGTCCTTAAAGGCAAAGAATTTTTTGTTTGTCATTTTTTCTTTATCTTAAAATCACATGATTTCACAGTCGCCAAAAATATTGGGTATTTCCATCACTCGGAGAAACTTGCATTGAGGCCCTGATGTAGGGCCACTGCTAACAGCTCAAAGAGTGAAGAGGAAGTAATCAGTGCTTTCAGCATGCGATCTGTGATGATTGAACTTCTCATTTGACACTACTCACTACTAGATGTCACCATCTGGTAAATGTAGAAGTTTTTCAATAGAATGTTGTCTCTGAGGGATATGGGACACTGACGAGGCCTGATGAAGCCGAAACCGGTCTGTCTCTTCCCTCATTGACAACATCTTGAATAATCATCCCAGTCCGCCTGAAGAAGGTTCTGTGAGCCTATAAATTGAAGATTGTATTCATTTCGATGATTGCAATTTTCAATTTATCTATGTTTCAAAAATTTGTTAGGTTAGCCTCCTTAAAGGCAAATAATTTTTCTTTGTCATTTCTTCTTTATCTTAAATCCATTCTAGAAATTTTGAAAACTCATTTTTCTTACATTAAATCTACAAGTTTTTCAAAGATTTGAGGTACGAAATCATTGCTAACTATTAATCTACTCAGGTACTGTCTTAGACTATATCCCGATAGACCAGGCATACCCTTGTAAAAAGTGGGTTTGTTTTGACTCTCACATTGAAAACCTCTACAATGAGTGGAACAAAGATAAAAGATCGGACCTCTTTGTTTAGTAACCTCGGGTGGCAACACCACATAAAATCTTAGTTTCTTACGAAAATCATAGCGATATGTTCACACTCAGTTGAATTATGCGTTTGAATTTCATGAGACGAATGTTGACGACTAAATTTAGAATTTACGCAACCTTTTTGTAAACAGTTTTATTTTTATTCCTTGAGATATTTCCCCTCCGAAGAAAATTTGAGCAATCCAACATTTTCTCTGAATATTTCATTCTTGTCAAAAATCCCATGTAAATGAAGTGAATTACCGACCTCATAGTTACAGCGATTATTGTCAAAATGAAACTGAACGTTACTTACTTACTTTCGAAAACAATCCTGTCGTGACATAATTGCCGTGGCAAGTTTTTAAACTGACACCTAGTAGTTATTTTTTATTGACTATTTCCCTCGTCGTAATTTGCACCAATCAGAAACGCGCAATTTTGATTTACAGATGGTTTCTAGGTGGAAAAACTGTTTGGCAGGACCTGTCAGCAGTTTATTCGCGTTTACCCGCGGCAAAACTTGACAGTTATTGTCAACTCAATACCTGAACTTAATGCATGCAGAATAATTTGTCTCTCATGAAATAGTCTTGTCAAATACCATTCGGGCACATAATTTTTCCTGTGAAAAAAATCGAAAAAACACATTGCAAAGTAATATTTTTGACAAAAAGCATTCGTGCAGGTGCAAAAATCCTCGTCTTCGACTCGGATTTTTGTTGCCACAGCACTTATGCTTCTTGTCAAAATATTACTTAGCAACATGTTTTTTCGATTCTTTTCGGAAAAACTAGATACCCTTATGACTACCGTTTCCGGGATCACTGGACATGTGCGCGATACGTAGGGGTTCTTCGCGTATTTCGGATATACGGTCCGCCATTTCGACTATAGCCGCCATGTACGTTTCGGTAGAGACGGCCAAAACACGTTGAATTTCCGACGGTAAACGATTTTTCCACAGCGTGAGTATGAAATCGTCGGGGATTGTCGCTGTTGCGAGCTTTTTCAGGTCTCTGAAAAACTGAGAGGGCTCGCGGTCGCCGATTTCCTCATTCTCGATTAGCTTTTTCACACGCGAACTATCCGATTCGGTAAGTCTCTTTATTAGTTCTTGTTTTAAACACTCGTACCGGTTGATCTCAGGGGGATGTATGATAATGTCTTCCACTTGTTCAACGTATACCTCGCCGAGGTTCGCGATGGATAAATTGAACTTTGTTTCGTCGTTTGTGACACGAGCTCAAGTGAATTGGGCTTCTAACAGTTTGAACCACAGGATTATTTTAGTAGGCCAGAATTGTGGAATTTTTATGTCCCGCACTGCATCGATGTGATCACCGGTTATTTCCACGTTCGCGATTTCGTCGTGAGATTCAGAAGCCATCTTTAATATAAAATTCGCGTAATTTCCGAATAAATGTCTCGTAATTGTAAACCTCCCTTATCACTCGCGGATCACGTCGGGGTCACCAATTTGGGAATAGTTACTATTACGGGAACATTTAAAATATTCAACGACATTAAAACTGTATATTTATTTAAGAGACGATTACAATGTACGTTACTCACCAGTTGTTGCTTCGACGGTATCTTACTGAATAATGACCATTCTATCATTGACTGTCTACTTGCCTCCATGCTTCATGGACCTGCGCGTTAAGGGTTTCTAATCTCAACCCTTACCTGCCGGGGTGGGTTATTCCAGAAGTATTGTGAATTTTGAGGTCCATGAATCATGGTTACAATTTGCAGATAGCTTTCTTGTGAGTCATGGGATGACAAACCAGATTCAAATACCTAGAATTTCGTTGTCACCACACCTTCATCTTTGAAAATAACTTTAATATGACATAATTGAAAATAGTTTTTTGAATGATGTAAAGGGATAATAGTATAAGTTTTAAATATTTCCGCGAATTTTGTGTCAGGTTATATTGATTCATGTAAAATATGAAGTCTTGAAAAGCTAACAGCTGTTTGAATATCATCAAGAATATTTTTAATACGATCGTATCTCTAATATCAAAAGTTATTGAATGCATTTGTTCAATACCTTCTAGGGATGGTATGATTTGAAGCAATTTGAAATTATTTGATAATTGCCTAAATTTATCGATATACTTATTTTTTAAATTATTCTCAATAGTGGCAATATGTTTTAGGTTTCTCATAAGAATATCTTCATTTCTCTTCATACTATCAAAATAATGTTTATGCAGTTCTTCATCATCAGAATCTAAAGTTCCGAACAGTATTTTCAATATTTTTCCCCGATAGTGACTAATCTTATTTTTCACGAATGTAACCAATTAATAAATCTTCAAGTGTTTTAATATTTATTTTATAGTATTGGAATGTTGCAAATATTTTTAATGTAAAGTTTGAAAAAACCCTAGTTTTTTATTTTGAAGTTGTCATTTTCTTTTTGATAATTGATGATAAGATATTCAATCTGTCCTAATCAATATGATAAATTATTTGTATGTGCCGTTTTGCGATCCAGGCTGCTAAGACACGAAGCCGTGTTGGTGCGGATGTTTTAGGGCTGGATGAAACAGAATCGTAGCACTCTAGCCAAGAATGGGCCTCCTAGATGTCGAGGAGAGTTTTCTACACCTGCATGTTTGTTTACTCGTTATCGTTGGTTATGTTTACTTGTTCACTATATTTTATGATCACATCTGATTTTGTTTTCTGTTAATGTGATCTTGTCGGAAGGGGAACTTGGCCAGCGGTGGGTTTTTCACGGTTCTGTGGTATATAGTTGTAAATGCAGTAGTTCAAGTGTAATTTATTTTGAGACAGAAAGTAACTGTCAAAAGTTTGACTTCTTGTTCTTTTTTCTTCAACATCGTAACTGGAAAACGTAATTTCAAAGTTGTCAATTAATAATTAAAATCAATTTTAATCTGAGCCGTCAAGGTATACACCCGGAACAAAAGGACATTGTCACGTTTTGGGGTAAGATATTTTCTTTTCATGGACGTAGTTTTGAGATATTTAGACGTAATCACTTGCGAACATAACCCTTTCTTTTTCTCCGTAGTGTTTTCAGTTCCTGATTAAAAAACTCACTACTGGCCAACCTCCAGGTTTTTGTAACAATAAGACCATTAAGAACACAAGGAAATATATGCTGGAAATTAAAACATTTGTTTCAATCTCTCGAAACCCCGACCCACACCCTTGGAGAACCTCAACCATTTGGGGAGGTTACAAGGCTTTTCCTAAAAGAATTGGAAGTATATTATTTTGAAGGTATATAATTTTAATAGGGGTTATTATTTGTACTAACTAGAGTAACGTGAGAAGAAAAGTTATGGTTTTCATTTTATCTGAAAACAAAATAATGAACTATTTTTAACGTTGTTCGAGAATTTTCTTATGATGAATGTGTTTAAATTTTTTATCTCGTATTCGATGTGTATAGATTTCACGAACATCTGCTTTTTTGTAGACTGGATCGAGTTTACGTACAATGAGAGTTTTAAGATGAGTTTTGTTTTGATTTGAAGGATGATCTGATTCAACAGATCTTTTCTGAATATTTTTTTCTAAACGTTCAACATTTTTCTGTTGTTTTTTCTCTGATTCTTTCGTTATTTCAAGTTAATTATATACGTAATTTTCTACATAATCTTGGATCTGTTCATTATATATTTTCTCGATGGGCAAAGAATAGTTTAGATCAGCTTTAATTATTTGGATTTATGTCATATCTAGACTGATATGAAACTAAATATTATAGCTTAATAAAGCTTGAGCCAATCTGTTTTGAAAAGTAAAATTTTTATTGTCAATAGCTCCGAGCTGTTCAATTAAGGTTGAATGAAATCTTTCAACGATCGCGTTATTTCAAAATGGATTTTATAATGATTGGAATAAATCGATATTTTATCTAATATTTCAGAAGCAGTTTTTTGTAAAAGTGGATAACATTGTCCAAATCTGGTGAATGCATCAATAATAGTTAATATAATATATGAATTATATATAATATAATAATATTTGATTCAATCTAATTATATCATAATAGACGTGACTATAGTCCGTTCACGAAAGGTTGAGAGCATAGTAGGCGTTTCTTTATTTATCTGAAGTTGGCAGTATTTACTGTCATAACGTATAATAAAGTCAACGTTGCCGAATGTACCCGGCCTCGTCCGACGAGCTTGCGAGTTATCAGACAACTCTATGCAATATTGACAACATTGTGCATCAATCTGACAAGAAAATAAATAACATAACCAAAAATTTCAATATACACAGTGGAATATGCCAAATTTCCATGGCCAACCGACGGCTCAACCTTTAGTGAACGGACTATAATAATAATAATAATAATAATCTTTTATATTATTATCTTTTATATTATTCTTCAACGGAAAATGAGAACACTGTGTACGAAGGCCAACAAACATCATCCTAAATGCTGTGTTGAAAGAACAACAATTCCAAGAACTCAAGGCGGGCAAGGCTTCGTGGACATAAAGAAAATAGCGGCTGAACAGATACGCAACTTGAGAAATTACTTTGTAGACAAGTCAATCACATCGGACTTACATAAGGTACTGATCGAAGCAGATGGTTCAACGCCTCATTTATTAAGCGAACACCCTCATGAAAACACCACACAGACGGATAGTGATAAAATTCAAAGATGGAAAGAAAAGCCCCTACATGAAAGGCACCTGAACGAGGTCACCCAGGAACATGTCGACATACCTGCGTCGAACTACTGGCTGACTTCTGGAAGATTGTTTCCTGAAACAGAAGGTTTTCTCCTTGCCATTCAAGATCAAGTAGTGCAAACCAAAAACTATTAGAAATATATCATGAAGGATAGAAGCCTCACAGACGATAAATGCCGCTACGGATGCCAAACATCAGAAACAATCCAACATATTACAGGAGGCTGACAAATGTTTGCTGGAAATGAATATAAGAGTCGACGTGATGCAGTTTGTAAAATACTCCATCAGGAACTCGCCATCCAACTGAAGATGCTGCAATCCGAACCAATTCCATATTATAAGTATCAGCCTGAAGTTATACTGGAGAACCACCATTACAGGCTATACTGGGATCGCACCGTACTTACCAATTTAACAGTTGCTTATAACAGGCCAGACATAATTCTAGTGAAGAAAAAAGAGAAGAAAGCAATACCCATAGACGTAGCCATCCCAAATAACAACAATCTACGTCAAAAATATGCTGAAAAAATATCGAAATATCGAGAGCTTGAACTTCAGATCAAAAAGCAGTGGGGAATGTCTAGTACCAGAACCATTCCGATTCTCATATCAACCACAGGAATTATTCCTAAGAGCCTCAAGTCCAACCTCAAGGAGCTAGATTTAGATGAAAACCTTTTTAAAGTAATGCAAAAAGCAGTGCTTCTTGGTACTGCTAGAACGGTAAGGAAGTTTGTAGGTCACGATGGACACCAGGAACAACCATGGAGGGAAACTTTGCAAAACCAACTACCACGACGTCAACCGAGAGATCCAGGACCAAGCAACAAAGGACGAACAACCCAGGACCCAGGAGAAGAAGAACACCGAAGACCTCAGAGCTCAATCTCCCTGATACTTGCTATCCGGGATGAGTGAATGTTCCCCTTAGTAGGGAGTGTGATAGCCGATCGCTAGGGGGTGTGAAAAATCACACCTCTTCTACGCTAATAGGCTCAAGTCGATAATCTTTATTGATCCTTTAAGACAACAAGATGTATAGGATACGTCAAGTGCAATTACAGAAAGAAACTACTCACTAAACACATCAGAAAGGTAATCGCCCACCGAATAGTAACATTTGGTTAGCAATAGAACCTTCACAACATTTTTGAATTTTTTCAAACTAAGAGATTGAATACTAAGCGGTAAGCGATTATACAGTTTTATGCTTCGATACACAGTAGACATCTCAATCTTGGAGGTGTTATGCTTCGGAATATACAATGTTCCCTGATTTCTGGTATTGTTACCATGAAAACTGGATAACTTTACAAGTAGATGTTCATTTTCTTTCGCATAAATGAGCGATTTCAATATAAAAAGGGAGGGTAAGGTTAAAATTCCATTTTCGACAAAAAGAGGTCTACATGATGAGCGCACAGGTACATTACAGTACATCATGCGTAAAATTCTCTTCTGCAAAATGAATGCCCTCCTCACTTCAGAGGAATTTCCCCATATATATATATATATATATATATCTTTTGAACTGAGAGCTAACAAAATACAATACATGAAACAAAAAATTCCCTAGCTGAGGTTGGTGCAAAACGGGGTACCATATCTACTTTTCTGTCGTATGATACCAGAGCACAGGGAAAAACCTCAGTAGAAAAAACCCTGCCTCGCCGTTTTTACAAAATTTAAACTTAAAACTATTCGAATAAATACCTTTAATATTATTTAGATACAAAATACGTAATTCTTGCTCTTGGGCCAGGAGGGTGTTTTAAACCAGGTCTGGCGTTCCAAGGGATGATTTTCGAATCTTCATAATAAGATGCCATACGAAAGATGGCTATAAACTAAGCTATAGTAAATACTGAGAAGGGATTCTATAGGAATTTCATTTTTCATTCTATTCATAACATAAAAGGAGCTGTTCAGTTTCTTACATAACTGCTCAACATGCGTAGACCACCGCAGATTCTTATCAATGTAAATGCCAAGAACTTTTGAACTGTCTTTCGATTGTATAAAATTGTCCAAATAGCGAGTTGTAATATTTTGATCACGATGGCCTATAGAGAAATGAATGATCTCGGTTTTATCAATGTTTACCATCAAATTATTTTCTTGACACCATTTTACAAAGCTCTGTAAGAGAAGCTCACAGAGCAATAAGAGTTCCTCAAAAAAACGGGCTGCAACCGCTATTGGAGAATCATCAGCAAATAGGATAACTCTCAAAAATCTACCGAGTAATGATAGGCCCTGGTGATGACTGAGGGAGGCAAACATGTTTATGAACAATCGTCGTAAACTTACAGGAAGATCATTGATAAAGAGCAGAAATAAGAGTGGGCCAAGAACGGATCCCTGTGGCACTCCCAAATTGACATCATACTCAGCAGATTCAGAGTTTCGAATTTTAACAAACATAGACCTACCTTGGAGGTAACTCTTAAGCCAATCCAAGAACACACCTCTGAGGCCAAGGTTGTTACATTTATCAATTATAAATTTGAAATTTAAACAATCGAAAGCTCGTGAGAGGTCAAAAAATAGACCTGCAACGTAATAGCCATTATCAAGACTCTCATAAACGAACTCAACAAAGTAAATTACCGCCGATTGAGTTGAGTGACCCGATCGGAAGCCATGCTGGGCGGTATCTAAAATACTGTACTTGTCCATATACATGGTTTTGATCCTAAAGGGTTAGGTTTGAATTGAAATTGTATAGGGCTTCACTTGTATTTACTTTTTTGACATATTTCGCAAGAGTTAATACCTATAGTTTTGTGAATTTTTATTCATGTTCGACCAATAAAATTTTCTTTTCAAGTTTGAAAAGAAAATTAAAAAAAAAACTTGATAAGTTTATCAAGTTTTTTTTCAGTCCACGATGTATTTTTTTGCTTTCATGGTACTGTTGGATTCTCAATGTCTGTTCTTCTTTATCTTCTAGGGGAAGGTGAGGTATAATGATCTCCTTAAGGGAAAATTTTAATTGTGGCTAAAGTTGAAGGCAAAACCGCAAGATTTCAATTGTTGAAGGTAGTGAATTTACTTAACTTTGTATCTGCCTACTTATTTTTCATTTCATCTATGTAGTTTTTTTGTATTAGATATTTTTGTTAAAGTTTAGTAAAGGATCATTTTATACACCCCTGTGGATAAAATGATCCCTGGGGTAGGGGCAAAATGATCCCAGGGATCATAATGATAATATGTATTGTTCATAACAATTTAAGTATGTAAGCAAGTTACACAAAACAAAAATATTCGATAGGTTGAAAAACAATATTTTTCTTGGGCGTTTCTCAAAGTCGAGAGAAATTCATCCACCACATTCTTATTAAAACCTCGCGCACGCATTGTAATGTCTGAATGTCTACGTCTAAATCCAGCTTCGGAAAATTGATGCGGTAAATTATTTCTTTCTGCCATTTTTGGTGAGCTGAGGTTAAGAAATCCTGGGTGGTCAGCCCGTATATTATTCTGGACTCCATGTCAACAAGTTCCAGTTCTTGTTCCAGGTTGAACACTGTTTGTTTGCTACCTAACTTTTTAGCTGAGCCTACAGCTATTTTATTTTTACCTTTGGCCCTTCTTTCTAATACCATCACAGGGACCTCAAATTCTCTTCTCGCGGTTTTGTAAGCCATACCATCTCTAATGTCTTTTGCATTTGTTCTTCAGTCCTCTTTTGGCGATTAGTTTTACGTTTATAAATTCTCGGCATGATCTGTAAACAAAAACTATTAATAGGGTAAAATGATTCCAGGGATCATTTTAGACACACAGAAGGGATCATTTCACCCCAAATACCAAATTACAAAATATCGATCAAAACAAAACCTTCACATACCGCTTGCGATGATCGAACATTGCTTGAATATTAGCTAACTGCTACTAATACCCGCAAATAAAACAACATTTCAGTAAACACTTACATGTAAAAAAAACGAAAGTCCAAAAACATGCTTACCTTAGATCAGAGCCACACTTTTTGATTATTTTTTAATAAAATCACGCCAAGCACTCGCACCGCATTGACATTTTACAGGTAACTCGCAGGGGCGCAGGGGAACATGTTTCATCTGTATTTGGATAGATGGTACAAGCTGTTTCTGATTTACGGCGGGGGATCATTTGACCCTTAGGGATCGTATTACCTCACTTTCCCCTACATCTTCTTGAAATGTTTTCGATATTTTAAGGTCACAACTCTTATAATCAATTTTTTGGTAATATTTCAATCAAAGGCTTTTATAATTCTGGAGAAACAAAATATAAGGTATATGATCTTTTCGGTTGAATATATTATTGAATAAATTGAAATAAATCGTGGTCTATCGAATTAATCAGTTCACGAAATCGAAGTTTATCTCTAAAAGGCTAAGTTTTGGTTACGTTAAAGTTCGAGGCTGTTTTGAATATTATTCGAAGAGTTGCTGAATGCACTCTTCGTTCTGTATAAGAAATTTCTAATATTGGATTTTCGATTGCCCTGTGTACCGTGACATAACTATGTATATTTTATTACCCGTTTTTAATTCGTATAAATTTTCATTATCCAGAATAGGTAGTTCACTAGTACTAGTATATTAACACATTCATCTAATTCATCATTAGAAATATGATTCATCAATGAAATTTCTCATCATCAATACCTTTCGTGTTGATATTTTTCATGGTAGTGAAATTTTTTTACTGGATAAAAAATAAATGAGTATTTTTATGTTTGATTCAGCAAAAAAGTATTCAATCATATTAAAAATTATTGACCAGTTTAAGTGGTCTAATCAGCAAGCAATTCTTGGACGGGCCTTATTTCCGTGATATTCACACAATTTTCATAAATTCAATAATGCTTGAAATACTGATTCATATTCTGGTTCATCATGATACGCTCTTTTAGTAATTAAATAATAAATGTTTCTATATTCTGCTTTAAGATACGCTACTTCAACGATAGATTTATTTTGTAATCGAAATTCCTTGACTTGACCGAATTTATTCATTGAAATCAAAGGCAATACCACGATTCATTTTTTAGTCTTGAGAAACAAAATGAGCTAACGAATAATTTTTAGGAGCTTTAAATAGGTTACCTTGTTTTTCTTTAAAGTATTAGGAATTTTATGATCTGTGTAAATGGTAAATTTTTTACCATAAAGATAAGGCCTGAAATAATTGCAAGACCAAACAATGGCTAATAACTCCTTTTCAATGGTACTTTATTGCGTTTTTGCTCCATTCAGCGTTCTATACTAGCGAAAGCAATGAAAAGATCATTAGGTGGGTCATCTTGTGATAATACCGAACCTACCGCAAATCCTAATGCGTCAGTACTAAGTATGAAAGGTTCATTGAAATTGAGATATCTTAATACAGCTTCGATAAATTTGGGGTCACAAATATTTATTTTTGCATCTTTTATTGAGCAAGTCGTAAAATGTTTACAAATTTCAGCAAAATTTGGGATGTATTTTGGATAATAACCTATTAAACCAGAAAATGATTTTATTTCCATCTCGAGTTATAATATGACCAACAAATTTTATTTCGGTTTTAAAAAAGTGACATTTGTCTAGCCGAATTTTCAAATTTTCTGATGCGAGTAATTTTGGATTATTATGCATGTCGGCTAAATTTTGTTCTAGTGTATCTGAAAATGTAACTCAAATAAATAAGCATGCCCAGAAATCTTTGTAAATCCTTAAGACATGAAGGAGATGGCATTTCTTTGATTGCTCTGACTTTATCTGGATCAGCTGTGATTCCTGCTGAAAAAATATGTCCCAGATATTTGACACCCTCTTTACCAAATGCACATTTTTCTTCATTAAACTTTACATTGTATTGCTTTGCCCTTTCGAAGACCATATTATGCTGTCAAGGATAGTCGGTTTAAGCCAAGATTCAGAAATCAAAATCAAATCTGATTTATTACAATTTACATAAGTGACTAATTCATTGTAGTTGCTGTTTACTGGAAGTTGGTGTATATGAGTTTTCATTCAGTGGCTGCCGATATGAAACAATATAATATACGCATTTAATTAATACTTGAACTTTTCCTACTGATACGAGAAAATTGACTACGGTATTGAATATTATGGGCCGACCCATTACACTTACGTTAAGCGAATGACTGTTACGTTTTTCAAGATAAAATAATATTAAAATTCAAATGGAATCATAAAAGCTGCCGATATAAAACTATAATATAATATACGCATTTAATTAATACTTGAACTTTTCCTACTGATACGAGAAAATTGACTACGGTATTGAATATAATGGTTTGACCCATTACACTTACGTTAACCGAATGACTGTTACATTTTTCAATATAAAATAATATTAAAATTCCAACAAATCAAGATCTCAAGGAATAAATAATTCGCCGCGCTAACGAGGAGCAATCATAGCGTAGTGTTAAGCTGAAATAGAATAAATCAACTAATGACTAGAATTATTCATGAGATTTCATATTATGCAGTGTTCCATTTCGTTCGAAGGTAGTAATATATCTTTTTACTTAGAAATAACGCTTAATGATCATTCTTTGAGGTAATTAATAAATGCGTATGATATCTGAATATTATTAAGCAAAGCCTATTTTTTCATCGAATATTTTCTGGCTTTATTTATCTGCATATTGTATTATGTGGTTGAATTTTAGCAGTAACTTGGCAATTATTTTGAGTTCACGATGAAATTCAGTAGGTACCTTCCAGTAAATACAGACTTCCCGGCGAGATCGCCGAGAGGTTTCAATCCGACATCCATGCGCACTCCTATTGCGAAATTCTACAGATGTCACAAATATAACTAAAATAAGATATTCGCATTGCGAATCCCTGGCAACATCGCTGAGAGGTAACAACCAATCATCCTTGCGAATTACTAATGTGATATCCTATAGATGTCACAAATATAACCAAAATAAGATATTCGCATTGCGGCTTTCTATATTGCGTAGTTGTTGGTTTGACTACATACGGATTTGTGCTACTGTGAATTATATTATTTTTTGCTAATATCAACAGACAAAATTTTCCATCTCTATCCCATTGTGAGTTGAACCTCTGATTTTATATTCACTACACTTTTCTTCCGGAAATTGTTCCTGAAAAGTTTATTTTTTGATCTGATATTTCATTTGTTTGCGATTATAACAATTCCACACCCCGGCTCGTCGATTCAGTGACCTTGACCCACGGTACCGGTCCGTCGCCTGAGACTCGGCACTTTGTATTGCATAATGCAGATTGCGCGTCGGGCGTCCGGGACCGGGAGGCATATTCATATCTCACGTATCGTAGCGCAATCCGAATTCACCCGAAGCTGACGTAGGTGAACGTTGTTTATAACTTCTGAAGATCGCATTAATTTGTCGACCGGCTCTAAATGGATTTTGTAGAAAAAATAACCTGAGATTATCTGAAAATCAACGATGAATCGATTAGAATGAAACTAACCACAAAGAGTGAAATTGAAGTGTTTTCGAATTATTTTCTTATATAATCTTATTATGAGTTATAACCTCCAACATTTAGATTATGAAGTACATTCAGAAACGGTCTTAAACGATTTCATTAATTATTCATGGTTCACAATTTGAGGAAGTAATAGTAGGTATATTATTATAAAGTTAGGGACTGCTGTGACACTTCTAATCCCGAGGCAATAGGTGTTTCACCCTCTTTTTGGGAGAACTTTAGTCCCATGGTTGAGAAATTATTTTATGCAGTTTAGGTGTGAAAAAAACTAAAAAAAATTGTAATGTCATACTCGTAGCGGTTACTTTAGGTTCAAAATATCAACTCTGCTGGTTATCATATCGTTTTTCATCCAAAAATAATGTTTAACGATACAGATGAAATGAAATGGGAAAGAAGGCTTTGCCTTTATGGAGGTCGTAGCAAAAATTTTCTATAAACATAAATAAATTAAAAAAATACTTCTATATTTATCTATGGTTATATCTTTTTTTCTAAGTGACAACATCTATACCATCATCACAGTGCAGTTGTAGTAGGTTCTCTATAATTTGAAGAAATTATTCATTTCAATGAATCCTTTTTTCAATTTATCTATGTTTCAAGAGAAATGATTTGCCTTGAAAACGTTGCTAAAACATTTGGGTAGAAATGCTAGGACGCTAACAAATCTCAGAATAATTAATAGTAAAATATGGTAGTGATTCGTTATTTTAAGGTGATAAATATTTTTTTTTCAAGTACACGCAAAAAAATCTATTCTGCAATTAAGTATACAGGGTGTCCGGGAAATAACTGTACATACTCTTACCAGAGATAGAGTTGCACTAGCTGACTACTGATTGACTATAAAAAAATAATTTTTGGATTTCCCTAGAAAACTACAGGGTGTTTTTCCAACTTCATTGAAAAACTTAGACCATCATAAAATCCAAACTTATTGACGGATATTATTGAAACTTGGGGGGTTATTGGCACATGCTAAGGTCGAGTTAGAAATACATCAATTATTTCATTATTCCAGGGCCGAACTCATTAATCTTCATTTAAAATGTTGAGGTTGAAGAAAACACTTCGTATTTTGAATTACGCATAATTGATTCGCTTTTTAGAAAGAAGCTAAATTATGCTTCAATTTGTGGTATCACTTAAAGTTGTCACATCAACAATTATTCTTTTATGAATTTTTGAATTTGGAAAAAGTTAATTCATTTACCTGAACAGGACTTAATCTCCCTGTGGAGGCTGAAAATGAAGACTATAATAATTTGTTGATATATTGGGTGGCCACCCTAGACGCGGAAGTCATTGCGATGAAGTGAATTAAGGCATATTGCGAAAAAAAATTATTGGCGACATGTATAGTATATACATGAGCATAATTCAAAATTATTCTTATGTATACTGGGTGTTCATTGGAAGAAGTGTCACTTTGGTCTAGGTATATCTTTGTTGTCGAACACCCGGTATACATACGAATCATTTTGAAACATGCTTGTATTGTGTTGTATGTATACCCTATACATCTCGCCAATATTCCTTCATTCACTTCATCGCAATGAGATCCGCGTCTAGGGTGGCCACCCAGTATATCAACAAATTATTATAGTCTTCCTCACCTTCAGTGACTTTTTAAAGAAAATTTATTATTTATTTTCGACCTCCACAAGGTGACTTAGTCCTGTTCAGGTAAATAAATTCAAATTTTCGAATTTATTCAAAAATTCATTAAAAAAAATTATTATGTGACAACTTTAAGGTATACCCTGGTATACCACAAATTAAAGCATCATTTAGCTTCTTTCTAAAAAGCGAATCAATTATGCGTAATTCAAAATACAAAGTGTTTTTTTTAACCTGAACACTTTAAATAAAGATTAATGAGTCCGGCCCTGGAATAATGAAATAATTGATGTATTTCTGACTCGACCTTAGCATGTGCCAAAAACTTCTCAAGTTTCAATAATATCCGTCAATAAGTTTGGATTTTATGATGGTCTAAGTATTTCCATGAAGTTGAAAAGAAATTAATTTTTTATAGTCAATCAGTAGTCCGCCAGTGCAACTCTATCTCTGGTAAGAGTATGTACAGTTATTTCCGGACACCCTGTATAATACTTGATTGAAGTAAATGATACGCTCATATACAAGCAAGAATATAGTATACTTGAATCAAGAATTCCTTATTCTCAAAGTTCAAATATACCATTTACTCCCACTGAGTAAATTATATACTACAATGTAATAATATCACTATTATTGACTCAAGGAAATTTTTATACTTCTTCTGAGTAAATCTCTTTAATCAAAATGAGTATTCAAAATATTTCGTTCGAAAATAATATATGTTCAAGTTCAAGTTTTCGGATTTCTTCATTTCAACAGAACTTTCATTTGAAGAAAATAAATCTTATACTTGAATAAAAGTAATATTTCTACGCAAACCAAGATTACATCTGAATACATCGAAAGATTCTGTTAGAGCATAGTTTATACTTATGGTGAATGTATTACTTATTTGATGAAAATCAATCATATACCTACTTGAAAGAATAATAAGATAAATGTTAAAGTGAGCATTGTATATTCTCGACTGAAGAACGATGCGTTCCTTCCTTGAGAATTGAGTGTAGGTATATAGTACGGTGTAATTAGACCTCAACCTCAACATCCAAAGTGAAAGTTTTCCTCCAACACCAAATTGCTCTACATAGTCTCCTTATTCTATGGTAAAAAGTTACACCATTTTGAGCGTCGGGTTTGGGGGTGAAGGGGGTGGGAATTTTAAAAATCACTAGTTTTTTTAGTTTTTCGTAAATATTTCAAAAACTAAGCGGTTTATCCTAAACATTGTTATATACAAAAATGTTCTACGTTAAATTTTAAATAAGAATGGTCTTTTTCATAATCACTCTAAATTGTACGGTTCAAGAGTTACAGACGGTGTAAATGTTAACTTTTTCGTAATTTTGATAATTTTTTAAAAAAATAAGCTTTGTAAAAGAATGTTGCTATTTCAGTGGCCGGTGGTATATGTTAGTGATAAGCCCTTGAAGGAACGACAACCTCACCACCTTATCAAGGGGCACTCTTTTTTAAGGGAAAAGAGGCTTCCACAGGCCTAGGCCATATAAACCTGTGGTACGGAGAAACCCACCCTGAACTTTCTACGAACATTGCAACATAAATTCACTTCTTAAGCATAAATATCTTTCAAATTTGGAATGGTCAATGTCTTTATTAACTTCACTCATCCTCCAGCACTTTATCCTCCTCTAGCTCGTCGTGGTCGTCTAAGTAAGTTATTGTACACATTATAAGGGACAGTAATTCCTGGGGGGCTGCAGGACGTGCTGTTGTAATTGGTGTCAGGTGGTCGCCAATCTTCTTCCAATCCCACTCGAGTGGATCCTTATCTTCATTCAGCCACTGTTGTACCTGGTGGTAGGTCCTAAATGAATGCTGTCTGGACGCTCCTGGAGTGGGGGGTAGTGCATCCAACTTCAGTAATGCATGTATAGGCTGCTTTGCAATCGTTTTCAAGTAGGACTGGTTGCGGAGACAATCTAGATATGCAGTGTTCTTGGCTCCAAACATTGCAAGTAGGAAGGAAAAATTGCACCTTATAGGAAAGTTCAAGCCAACGCCGTTCTTCGTGAAAAACTTCTGGTCTTCAACAACCCCAAAGCCGACCCCAGTGCAGTGGCTGATGCAGGAAATTACTTCCTACTTGCAATGTTTGGAGCCAAGAACACTGAAGATCTAGATTGTCTCCGCTACCAGTCCTACTTGAAAACGATTGCAAAGCAGCCTATACATGCATTACTGAAGTTGGATGCACTACCCCCCACTTCAGGAGCGTCCAGACAGCATTCATTTAGGACCTACCACCAGGTACAACAGTGGCTGAATAAGAGATAAGGATCCACTCGAGTGGGGTTGGAAGAAGATTGGCGACCACCTGACACCAATTACAACAGCACGTCCTGCAGCCCCCCAGGAATTACTGTCCCTTATAATGTGTACAATAACTTACTTAGACGACGAGCTAGAGGAGGATAATGTGCTGGAGGATGAGTGAAGTTAATAAAGACATTGAACATTCCAAATTTGAAAGATATTTATGCTTAAGAAGTGAATTTATGTTGCAATGTTCGTAGAAAGTTCAGGGTGGGTTTCTCCGTACCACAGGTTATATGGCCTAGGCCTGTGGAAGCCTCTTTTCCCTTAAAAAAGAGTGCCCCTAGATAAGGTGGTGAGGTTGTCGTTCCTTCAAGGGCTTATCACTAACATATACCACCGGCCACTGAAATAGCAACATTCTTTTACGAAGCTTATTTTTTTAAAAAATTATCAAAATTACGAAAAAGTTAACATTTACACCGTCTGTAACTCTTGAACCGTACAATTTAGAGTGATTATGAAAAAGACCATTCTTATTTAAAATTTAACGTAGAAAATTTTTGTATAGAACAATGTTTAGGATGAACCGCTTAGTTTTTGAAATATTTACGAAAAACTAAAAAAACTAGTGATTTTTCAAATTCCACCCCCCCTTACCCCCAAACCCGACGCTCAAAATGGTGTAACTTTTTACCAAACAATAAGAGGGTTATATAGAACCATTTGGAGTTGGAATAAAACTTTTACTTTGGATGTCAAGGTTAGGCCTTTTTTTAGGTTAATAACACCGTACTAATATGCTTCGATAAACATGTAGGTATGTATTCTCATTCGGAATTCAACTGACTTTATTATTGATAAGGTATTTATTAAGCATTCCTTACAGGGACTATCACGTTCTAATGAGAAACTAAAGTATCTGATTAAATGAGCAATTAATACTTTGATCTGATTCGAGATCATATCATTTATTGGGGTATATTTTCTTCGATGATTGATCAATCTTAAACCTCAATTGATTCTTGTTTTCCTAAATTGATTAGTGATATTGAAAAATTTGCAATGTTTTTCATGTGAGTTATTATGTAATTTTTATTCTGAATGAGAACTGACATGTTATATATTGCAAATTAAGAATATCTTTGATCAATATCAGAAAACAATAACCATTTGATTTTTCAGATTTACCCAGTCATGTAGGTCTGAAGAGAATATACCAATGACATAATTTGGAATCAAATCATAGTGAGAATTTCCCATTTAATCAGATACTTTAGGTTCTGATAGAAGGTGAAGGTACCCTATGAGGAATGCATAATAAAAAGTGTTTCAATAATAAAGTCAGTTGAATTTCAGGATGAGAATACATACACAATTAAACATACATCGAAGCATATACTTACACCTTACTGAATGATTAAATTTCACTTTCCTGGCTGGCTATTATCTCACCTAGCGAAGAATGTAATATCTGATTGAAATTAAATATCCAACATAAGGTATAGAACCCCTTACATATTGAATAAGAATATAAGAGTAAAATACGGAATCAGTAGAAATGAATTTATTAAGTACTCCTGTCAAGAAAATGGAATATAACATATAAAAACATATTTATTACATAAAAAAGGTATCACATTTCAACATCACATTCATCAGGAATATGAGTGAACAATATTTTTACCACAGAGGAATATTACTATTACCTTAGAAATAAATGCGTAATGAAATCTTAAAAAAAATTGTATGAAAAATAATGAGTTTGGCATGCTGCATTATAATAAATGTCACCTTAGACTAAGTAGAGACACGTTTATTTACATTTAAAAGTGTCGCTTCTGAAATTTCAAGCTGGTCCACTGGAATTGTGGCAATGTTTTCATGTTGCCAAGCTGAGCAGATTGTATAGTTCTCTAACTACCTTTCATTATACCATTGAGTTTAAAAATACTATTATTTTTAGTAGTAGTAGTATTTTTAAACTCAATGATTATACACAAAAACTATTTCTTTCGTATAGAATCGAAATATTTTAGGAAATTTGATATTTTTCCATTGAGGCAGTCTTTTCGGATATACAGGGTGTTTTATCATAAACTGGACAAACATATATATTCGTGTAGAGGACATCGAGAGAATCATTTTTGCCTTATACAATATATCCCGTTTTCGAACCATAAGCGAGATACAGGGTGTTAAACGTCAATTTTGGGCAAGATTCTTATGGTCAGTTTTGTATAACAATCAAAGAAACGGTTTTTGGTCAAATCTCAGTATTTTTGGGTCCTCTATTCAGAATATTGATGAAATCCGAAGAAAGAATTAAAAAATGGCGGAAAACCTGCAACGTTCCAAATTTTTTTTTCCGGTGGTCAAATTGAATTTTAGTTTCTGAATAAACACAATTTTCTGAGAATTTCTGTGTAAAATTTTTTCAAAAATCGAACACAAATTTTTTTAACATGTCTACAGCGATAAAAAATTTCACCCGAAATGGATGAATGTACAATTGTACTCCTTCAATTATCAATCACGAATATGAAAACAGAATTGTGAAATATAAAACGGTTTCGTTACTACAGCCATTGAAATGTTTCGTTCAAACCTCCAAAAAAAAATTTAGAATGGCTTTTTAGAGTCAAAATTATTAAATTATTGCTATTTCCAAAAATTCCGGTTGCTAAAATGTATTTATACAAAAAAAATTCGGTGAAACTCAGTTGGGAGTCGAACCCTCGATTCCAACGTAAATATTAATGAAGAAATTAAGACAGTTCTAAGGATATTAATATTCGTTGCTGAGCAACGGAAGTTTGTAGCTCATAGAATTCTACTGTTTATTTGAATTTCACTGAATATAATTTCGCAAGTATCGTGACACGAATTTGTTTGGAAACGAAAATGAAATATTCGCTTTTGGAAAAAATGATATTGTGCAGGCTTATTATGAAGCGAATTGATCAGGCAGAAAAGCAGGAAGAAGGAAGTTTGCACCGGAAAAAGAAGGAAACAATAAGATCAAACGATGATTGCATCCTTAATTTTATTTATTTATTTGAAAATACAACTACTATTCAACAATTTGTTGTTTTTATAGTTGACTTAAAATTAAATTTTTGAAATTATTCATCTTGCATTTTAAAGAACTTCTTATATGGCTGGGCATTCCGTTAAAAGTTGTCAAACTGGCATATATGGGACTCCTTCTTTGACATTCCGTATTTGCTCTAAATATGTAGTAAGTATGAGTTTTTTTGTCTTGTTTCTCGATTTGTTATATTTTGGACTCTTTCCACTATATTTTGGCTCTTTATCTGTTTGTTTTCCAGCTTGTGTATGAGTTTACACTGTTGTAACTTGATCAATTTTTCCAGTTTCGTGTATTCATAATTTTTATACAAGTCTTCAGTTCAGGATATTCATATGGAAGATGGTGGAGCCTTTTTATCACTTTATTTTGTAATATCTTTTCATATTGAATTTTGTCGTATTTGACCATACTACCGATAAATAAGTGAGTACTGACTGGAAATAGGCATAATATATACTCCTACTTGTCCTCTCATCAAGGTATGGCCCCAAATGACGAAGTTTCGACACTAATGGTAAAAGTTTGTCCACGATCATGTCCACATGTGCATTCCATTTCAATGTATCTTCTATGGTCAATCCCAAGTATTTAGTCCTTTTCACTTGTGTTAGTTCCTTACCATTGATAAAGAGATGAGGATGTATGCTGGCTTTGGTTGTTCTATTTTTGGACAGAATGTATACAGTTTTCTCTTCATTTATGACAAGTTTATTCGAGTCTAACCATTCACTGTATTTCTGCATATCCATATTGACCATTTCCTCCAGAGATCTTATACTGTCGGCACTATATATGATGACTGTATCATCCGCAAACATGAAGAGTTCCCCCTGCAGTCCTAATTTGACAAGATTTTCGACATAAATTAGGTACAGAAGTGGTCCGAGCACAGTGCCCTGAGGAACTCCAGTTTTGATTTTCCTATGTTTGCTTTTTTTGCCTTCAACAACCACATATTGTTGTTACCGCCCCCATGAATATCGAAAACCTTAGAAAAAGTTACGCAACGTGGTGCACATATTTTCATTTGTTTGTTTTTTTACTACTATTACTTTTCTACTATTTTTTCTCATTAAATTATTCCTCCTAAATATTTTGATTGAATTTTTTTCAAGTTTTGAACCTGATTTATCGATCTTGAATCATTACTACCAATGAAAAAAAGCTATATCCGCCCTTGTAACTCACAAGCTACTTGATCGAATACATCGTTCATACCCAGTATTTAGTTTAGAACGAAATTGCCTTGTACATCATTCAATTATGATGAATACATCAAAAGATATGGCAGGTTGAAGATGAAATCACACCAAAATGCATCTCTGAGGTAGGCATTAGGCGGGTAATGTATTTTGGATTGCCTATCCCGGTATGTTCATGATCACAAATCAGACCAACAGATGGCGCTGTAGTCGTTATTTAGGTTTTTCATTTACTATGGCACTATGCAACTAAACGGCTGGATCGAATTGAATGAATTTTTGCGTATGCAGAATCTATATCTACCCAGATAGCACAGAACATTCTCAGAATGTTATATCTAGCTTCTGAACGTTCCTACTTTAGAATATTCAAACAGAACGTTCTACGCATATTCGTAGAACCTCTTGAACCTTCGAAGAATGTCCTTCAGTGAACATTCTGATCACATTTCAAAAATGATATTCATAGAACTTTATTTGAAGAATATTCTCAGAATCATCATCATCATCATCATCATTCAGCCATTCGCGTCCACTGCTGAACATAGGCTTCCCTCATCACTGCCCAGTCTCTCCTATTCTGAGCTTCCTTCATCCAGTTTCCAGCCATTCTTCTAATGTCGTCGGTCCATCGCGTAGGTGGTCTTCCTCTACTACGTTTATCGACTCTGGGTCTCCACTCAATCAGGCGTTTGGTCCACCTATCATCTGACAAACGGGCAACATGTCCTGCCCAATTCCACTTAAGCCTCGCAATGTGTTCCACAACGTCAGTCACACCCGTTCTTCGGAGGATAACCTCATTCCTGACACGGTCACGTAGGGATAAACCGAGCATGGATCTTTCCATCTTCTTCTGGGTGATCTTGAGATGCCTTGTGGACGTTGCCGTCAGTGTAACCGTTTCGGCACCATACGTCATCACTGGTAGGATACATTGGTCGAACACTTTTCTCTTGAGACATATCGAAAAATCGCCCCTGAATACGTGTCTCAGTTTTCCGAAAGCCGCCCAAGCAAGCGTTTTCCTCCTCTGCAGTTCACACGTTTGATTGTCTCTGGAGATACGAATTTCATGGCCCAAATAAACATACTTGTGTGTCAACTCCACTACCTTGCCGTCGATATGTATCGCCTCGCCTGGAACCATATTTGTCATATATTTTGTCTTAGTTGCATTGATTTTAAGTCCTACGCTGGAGCAAACTTCCTCAAGTTCCTTGAGCATGCTTATTAAATCTCCAAGATTGTCGGCCAGTATGACTATGTCATCTGCGTAGCGTAAGTTCGTGAGATATGAACCATCGACCTTAATACCCCTTCCTTCCCAATTCAATTTCTTCATCGCATATTCCAGAACCATAATGAAGAGTTAAGGCGACATCGTGTCTCCTTGTCTTACACCTCTGCTAAGTGGCACTGATCTGGTGTTTTTGTGTAGTTTTACTGTCATGGTAGCTTTCTTATATATGTTGTAAATTAACCTGGAATAGCGATAGTCGACTCGGCATTCTTGAAGGGCCTCTAAAACTGAATCGAGTTCTATCGTATCGAATGCTTTCTGGAAGTCTATGAAAGCCAAAGCTAGTGGTCTGTTATACTCCACAGTTTTCTCAATAACGGTCTTTAAACTTTGAAGATGGTCATTTGTTCCAAAACGAGAACGAAAGCCGGCTTGCTCTTTAGGTTGGTAGAAGTCAAGTTTCTTTTCTAATCTAGTTGTTATGATTCTTGTGAACAATTTATATAAATGGCTGAGGAGGCTAATTGGACTGTAGTTCTCCAACTCTGATAAATAGCCCCTCTTATGAATGAGTACAGTGATAGCGTTATTCCAAGTTTCAGGTATCGTGCTATCAAACAGGCAGAGGTTGAAAAGTGCTTTTATTTTTTCGAGTAATAGGGTTCCACCTATCTTCATAGCATCCGCAATCACATGGTCTTCTCCTGGTGCCTTGTTATTTTTGGTTTTCCGCAAGGCTAGCATTATCTCATCGATGATGATATGAGGCAGCGATTCTGAACCCTGGTTGACAATACCTCTCTTGTGTTTAACTTGCTCAGGTTCCATGTTTGAATGTGCCACTTTTTGACTTTTATACAGTATTCAGTAGAAGTTCTCGACCACTTTCAAAAGTTCATCTCTGTTCTGTATCAAAATTCCATCCTTGTTCTTCAACTTATTGATATATCTCTTTCCATTTTCTTGTCTCCTACGCAACACTTTCATGCTTTTGTTCTCCTCTATTGTTTTCTGTATCTGATTGGTATTATACGATCTGATGTCTCTTCTTATGGCTTTGGATACTTCTCTATTGATTTCTTTTAGTTCTTGGTAAGAGGTTGATTCTTCACTTCTCTCATCTCTCTTCTCCTTCTCATAAGTTCCCTCGTGTGGTTGCTGAGCTTCTCTTCTCTTTTCGTCTGAACACACATTTCATTTTGGCTCTCGACCAGAGCTTTAGTTATTACATCGTTCAGAAAATCGATATCAGTGCCGAGTTTAGTTGGTGGGTCAGAGCTTTTCAGCTTATGGGAAATCAGTTCTTCGAATTCTTTCTCATTTTGTGGTCTGCTCCATGTTCTGGCTTTCACTGTTTTGATCATTCTATATCTTTCTCCAGTTAAGTTTATGCTTACTTTAGCTCGCACTATCCTATGATCACTTCCAGTGCCAATGTGGTTGAGTACCGACACATCCTTCACAATAGATTTTTTATTCGCTATTATGAAATCTATCTCATTTTTGACACGTCCGTCTGCTCTCCGCCATGTCCATCTCCTGTTTGATCTCTTTTGAAAGAAGGTATTCATCTGGAAAAGGTTATTCTCCAACAGAAATCCTAGCAATGTCTCGCCATGGTCATTTCTACCATCAGTACCGAAGTTACCCAAAGAATATTCGGAAATGTCATTTTTGAGTCCTACTTTCGCATTAAAATCCCCGCATAAGATGGTGTATTGCGTAGGTTGTTGATTCAGGGCTGTAGCAATGTTTTCATAAAATATATCAACTTCTTCATCATCATGGCTGGTTGTTGGGGCATAGACTTGAATGATCTTAATCTGCTATCTATTATTTAACTTTAAGATGAGACTTACTACTCGGGACGAGGTCCTTACTGCAGAAACTATGTTGTTCTCGTGGCGTTTGTGAACAATAAAACCAGTCCCACCATTAGAATTATCATCATTGCCTGCATAGAAAAAGATGTGTCCCGATTTCAACTTGATCATTTCTTCCCCACGTCGCCTCACCTCGCTCAGGCCAACGACATCCCATTTTATATGTTCTAGTTCACTCTTTAGCTCAGTTAAACGTTCTTCCGATAGTAGCGACTGGGTGTTGTAAGTTGCGATGAACAAGGTTCGATCTTTGGATTTCACCAGATGTTTGTCCCCCCCAGAATCCGTGGGACAGACTAATCTACGACTAGTGCGAGATTCCGTACAATTCCTACTCGCCTGGGGTAATTTTATTTTCGTATCTGGCATCATAAGGGGTAGAGTAGCCAATAAAACACCACGCTGGCAAGACGGGTTGGTGAGTTTGGGTTTCAGCCGCCCAATCAGGGTTCAGACGCTGTTTGCTGCCGCTTCTTTGAAGACAGACGCTGCAATGCTAGTTTTGGTCCGCCCCGGGTATTTGATTTCCCAGTACCACCCATATCTGGGAAGCATTCCCCTATCCGCCTCCTGGGTAGGCGCCCTATGGAGGACTAGCAACCCCGCAAGGGTTCTCAGAATATCCTTAGAAAATATTCTGATAATGTGATATCTAACTTCTGAATGTTGATCTCTAGAACATTCAAATAGAACGTTCCACGCATTGTCGTAGAACATTCAGGGAATTTTCTTCAGTAAACGTTCTGATCACATTAAAAAATTATATCCATATTATATCATATTGAAGAACATTATAGAATATTCTGAAAATGTGATATCCGACGTCTGAACAGCAATCTTTATAATATTCAACTAATTCAAGGAATTTCCTTCAGTAAACGTTCTGTTCTTAGACAAATCATGTTTCAAAAATGATATTCAATATAGTAGCGGTCCGTTACATGCTTCATAGCAACGTATAAAGTGAAATCATAAAAAAATTAATAAGAAAGTGTTAGCAACGGACTTAATTTGTCCAATATTATAAGCAGAGCAGTGAACTGTATTCGGTTTTGGTATTAAACAAAGCAAATCAAGCAAATTCTATATTTCACTTATACTAAAAGGATAAGGGATCACAGACGGGGTTCACAGAAATGTTGTGGTGTTTTAGGGTTGTTTTTGTTGATTATTGTGGGTTTCAGGGGTGGATTTTTGCGCGACCGAAGGTCGCGCCTTGAAGAGGAAGGACGGAAGTTTTCTTTAGAGACGTCCGACGCCGCGAAGCGGCGTCGGAAACATTTTTAAAAAAAATTCCCGAAAGGGTCAATTTTGTCAATTTTGCGAAAAAGCGTCCCCATAGGCCCCCACGTAATCCGAAGCGAGGGCCTCTCAAGGTAGCAGTCGCTGTCGATCATGTCGAATAACGTAGGTACCGCCCACCTAAGAAATCGTTTCTCTAGACCGTCTGCAAGATATCGAAAAGAACGAGAGAAAATGTTTGAATTTTTTTGACGTTTCTAAAATTGCTTCATTTTTCGATGTCATTTCATAGGAAGAAATTAATTAGAACTGTCAGATTGTTTACGTGAAGAAGTGACTACAATTTTGGTTTCATTGTGAACGAAATAGGCCGATCCAAATGAAACAAGGTATGAATATCATTTTTTAATCCTTTTATAACGTTTATTACTAAAGGTTTTTGTTCCAGGAACGATGTAAATAACTTTAAAAAATCAAATGATCGTACCCCCATCCAGTTATAACCGCGCCGAGCACAGCTTAAGAAAAAATTTTGAATAACAGTATGTTACATGAAATTTGCATTTATGATCTGTTTAAAAGGCATCTAACCCGAAGGTAAATCATCGATAAAACTAGTTCACTTATACTAAAAGGATAAGGGATCACAGACGAGGTTCACAGAAATGTTGTGTGTTTTAGATGGGTGTTTTTGTTGATTTATTGTGGGTTCGAGGGGTGGATTTTTGCGAGGCTAAGGCCGAGTCTTGAAGAGGAAGGACGGAAGTTTCTTTAGAGACGCGCGACGCCGCGAAGCGGCGTCGGAACATTTTAAAAAATTCCCGAAAACGGTCAATTTCGTCAATTTTGCGAAAAAGCGTTTCCAGAATGCCCCTTGGAATTTCGCCGTGGGGCCTGCGGAGCTTCGTTTTCGCTACGGACGCGTTCTCGAAACCACGTCCGGGGTTCCCGTTGAAAAAATCGTCTCTCTAGACCGTCTGCAAGATATCGAAAAGAACGGAAGAAAATGTTGATTTTTTGACGTTTCTAAAATTTGCTTCATTTTCGATGTCATTCTCATAGGAAAATTAATTAAACTGTCAGATGTGTTTACGTGAGGAAAGTGCCTGAGAATTTTGGTTCATTGTAAACGAAATAGGGCCGATCCAAATGAAATAAGGTACGAATAATCCTTTTTGAATAGTTTAGAACGTTTTATTACTAAAGGTTTTGTTCCAGGAACGATTGTAATTACTTTAAAAATCAAAATGATCGTACACCCTCCAAGTTATACCTCGCCGAGCACAGCTTAATAAAAAATTAGACAACTGTCATGTGTGTTTGAGAGGAGGATCTATCAGGAAAATGCTCATTTTAGAAGAAAATAGACCAGATCTACATGAAACCAGGGATGAATATCCTTTTTCAATCGTTTATATAACGTTTATTACTAAAGGTTTTTTGTTCCGGAACGATGTAAAATTACTTAAAAATCAAATGATCGTACACCCATCCAAGTTATAACCTCGCCGAGCACAGCTTAATAAAAAAATTTTGAATAACAGTATGTACATGAATTTTGCATTTATTGATCTGTTAAAAAGGCGAATCTACTTAAAAAGAGATCTTTCGCAAAACTATACATATACTAAAAGGATAAGGGATCACAGACGGGTTCACAGAAATGTTGGGGTGTTTTGGGGGTGTTTTTGTTGATTTATTGTGGGTTGAGGAGTGAATTTTTTGCGAGGCGCAGCCTCGCTCGAAAGAGGAAGGTGGAAGTTTTCTTTAGAGACATCCGACGTCGCGAAGCGACGCGGGAACATTTTTAAAAAATTCCCAAAACGGTCAATTTCGTCAATTTTGCGAAAAACGTTTTCCAGAATGCCCCTGGAATTTCGCCATGGGGCCTGCGGAGCTTCTTGTTTTTTGCTACGACGCGTTCTCGAAACAACCGTCCGGGTTCCCGTTTGAAAAAAATCGTCTCTCTAGACCGTCTGCAAGATATGAAAAGAACGAAAGAAAATGTTGAATTTTTGACGTTTCTTAAAATCGCTTTATTTATGAACATCGGAAAATTAGAACAACTGTCATGTTTGTTTGAGAGGAGGAAGTCTATCAGGAAAATTGCTATTTTAGAAGAAAATAGACCAGATCTACATGAAACAAGGTATGAATATCCTTTTTCAATCACTGTTTATAACGTTTATTACTAAAGTTTTTGTTCCAGGAACGATGTAAATTACTTAAAAAATCACATGACGTACACCATCCAAGTATTACCGCGCCTAGCACAGTTAATAAAAAAATTTTGAATAAGTATGTACATGAAATTTGCATTTATTGATCTGTTTAAAAAGGCAGAATCTATTCGGTTTGGTAAAATCAATCAATAAAGCAAGTTTGTAATTAACAGGTTTATTAAGTCAATTAGCTCGAACAACAACAAAGAACAATTCTTATGTTATCTAATATCGGCTAGCACACATGTCGAGATTATTTCAACTCAGGCGCACAGACGGTAAACTTTTAAATCGTAACAAATGATATTCAGATATACAGGTGGGCCCAAAATACAACTTATTACAATCCTTAACATTCCACCCACTTCATTTGAGTTAGATCAAATGATGAAATGATTTGTAATAAAACAATTGTGAATAAAGAAATTCTGACACATGATAGGCAGCTATACAATCCTAGAAAACTTTCATAAAGTTAACAACAGAAATAAATTGAAATAACAAATAGACACAAATAAATGAACAATGTTATCAATTAGGAGATGTCACATTCAGGCATTGCTTTCGACAATAAAATCAACTTATTGATCGGGCGTTCTAAAACGGTAGTAGCTGTTCGCAACTTTACTACACGAACTAGGTTATCTTTCCCGTAGAAAACCTCAGTTACTCTGGCCAAAGGCCATTTGGCAGGAGGGGTATTTTCAGTAGTAATTAAAACTAGATCATTTACCTGAAGAGAAGGTTGACTTGACTGCCACCTATTCCTGACCTGAAGAGATTGAAGATATTCTCGCGACCATTGTTTCCACCAATGAGCAAGCATTTGCTGTACAATTTTCCATCTTTCAGAAGGAGACACTTTAACGTCTAAACAAGAGGGCTCAGGGACAATGAAGGAAGGTGAGCTAATCAATCAAAAAATGAGCAGGGTAAGCGGTTGTAAATCGCCAACATCATCGTGCAGACTCAGTAAGGGTCTAGAGTTCAAGCAAGCCTCTACCTGCGTCAGCAGTGTGTAAAATTCCTCGAAAGTAAGAGTATGAGATGCTATAACTCTTCTTAGATGATGCTTGGTAGACTTGACTGCAGCCTCCCATTCCTCCAAAATGTGGGGCAGCAGGAGGGTTAAAATGCCAGTTAGTACCTTCAGCGACTAGAGCTCTAGAAATATCATTAACGAAGGCCGTAGATTTCTGAAATAACTGCCTGAGCTCCTTATTGGCTCCAACAAAAGTTGTTCCTCGATCACTGTACAGATCTGAGCAGAATCCACGTCTTGAAGTAAACCTTCTAAACGCAGCAATAAACTCTTGGATGAGTAACCAGAGACCAACTCCAGATGTACAGCACGAGTGCTTAAGCAAATGAATAAGGCGATATATCCTTTGTAGGTCTTTCGACCACGACCAGGGGAAAATCTAACATTGTAAGGGCCAGCATAGTCCACTCCAGTCTTGAGAAAAGGACGGCTAGGACGAGTTCTAAAATTTGGCAAATTTCCCAATTTTTGATACATGGTGCTTTTTCTGTATCTTAAACAAGAACTACATTTAAGAATTATGCTTTTAACTAGCTGTCGTCCCCGAACTATCCAGAAATCTCTTCGTAGCGTAGCAAGTGTTAGTTTAACCCCACCATGTAAAGTTTTTGAATGATAATATTTAACCAAGAGTGAAGAAAGTGGCGATTCATAAGGCAAAATAAGCGGATGCATTTCTTCGAATTCAAGTAAAGAATTCTGCAGTCGACCACCCACTCTGATCAAATCCTCATGGAGAAAGGGATCTAATTTCAAAAGTTTGCTATTTTTGGATAATGAACAATTTTCTCTAAGCAATTTAATTTCTTTAGCATAGTGAGATTGTTGGACTAAGTATACCCAAAGTAGACGGGATCTGTTCAACTCTTGCGTATTTAATTGAACAGTATCCGGAATTGGAATGTTAACAAACCAACTTAATGAAAACAAATGGCTTCTATAAGATTCGTCTTTTCCACTCCGTAATTTAACTAGAAATCTTAAAATACGAGCAGTAACTCTCAAGAGTTTTTGTATTTCCGAGAATCTCCCAAGTAGATCCCAAATTGGATTAGGATGTTCCTTTGACTTTGACAACAAATCTGAACTGAAGTTGCAATTGGTAACCAGCGACGAGCTGCAAACATGAGAAATCGATTGAGATGTCGTAGCATATGGTTCTGAATTACTTCTCAACCATGTTGGACCCTGCCACCATAACTGATAACATAGCAAGTCACTTGGCCTTAGACCTCGAGAAATACAATCAGCTGGATTTTCAGTTCCCTTCACATGTCCCCATGAAGCATCAGGAATCAAAGTATGAATTTTGGAACCTATTTGCAATGAATGTAGGCCACCGTGAGGGATGGTCCTTTAACCAAAACAAGACATCAGTGGAATCGGACCACAGATGTACTGTACAGTTTTTCAAATCTAACGCGTCAAAAACTCTTCGAGTAAGTTTAGCCAGCAAAGTAGCTGCGCACAATTCCAATCTTGGGATAGTTAGTAAGGGTTTTATGGGTGACACTTTCGTCTTAGCTTGCAGCAAACTCACAATTGCCTCACCTCCACTGACAATACGTAGATAAACCACAGCTCCAAAGGCAAATTTTGAAGCGTCAGCAACCCATGCAATTCGCAGAAACCAGCATCAGGACTATAATTCAACCAACGATTGATTTTCAGACCATCAAGAATAGAAAGATCTTGGTACCAACATAACCATTGTCTGGCCATATTAGAATCCAAGTGGTCATCCCAATCTATTTTGTTTATCCAAAGCTGTTGCATGAAAATTTTGGCAGTGACAATCACAGGTGAGAGCCACCCCAAAGGATCAAATAGCTTGGCTATTTTAGAGAGAATAATTCTCTTAGTAAGGGTTATATCGTACAATCAGAGGTATTTGAGACTCTGAATATGAAATTATCTGTTTCTGGGCTCCAACCGAGACCAAGAATACTGACTATATTATTATCAGTAAAAGTATAACAATTATTCTCACTATCGGATACGCTATGTAATAAATCATTGTTATTAGCTAACCATTTATGCAACAAAAAACCGCCAGAGCTACAGATCTCAACTAGTTGGCTCTGTTTGAGTAGGGCTTCCTCCAGAGTATAACCTCCCGAAAGGGTGTCATCCATATAAGTCTCTCTTGTAAAACAACAGCGCCCAAAGGAAATCGATGTTGTTCATCCCTAGCAAGCTGTCTTGTTACCCTAATAGCTAAGAAAGGGCTAGACACCATTCCATATGTCACCGTTAGAAGTTTCCAAATTTTTATAGTTTCATCTGAGTTGAACCTCCAGAGTATACATTGAAACCCTGATCTGCAGGATGTATTAATATTTGACGAAAACATCTGTTGAATATCAGTCACAAACACGAACTGGTATTTTCTCCAACGCAAAATTAAAGTGGTTAAATCAGGCAACAGATTAGCACCACAATGTAGAGTGTCATTTATTGAACAGCTATTCAAAGCTTTAGCAGAGCCATTGAATACCGTTCGCAGTTCAGCCATAGATCCAGTTTGTTTCATGATTCCGTGGTGAGGCAGCAAGTAACGAACAGTAGCAAGATCATCGTCACTCACCACTTTCATGTGATTTGAGTCGATATAGTTTTGCATGAACTCCCGGTAAGACGAGCAAATTCCGGATTTTTCTTAAACTTCCTCTCCATTCGTTCCAAAGAATTTTTGGCAATATCATATGTACCAGGAAAGCTCAAGCTAGATTTATCATCTATTTTAAATGGCAATTGCACTATATAACGACCATTGGGAGCACGAGAGCAAGTATCAGCAAAGAATTTCTCAGCAGCAATCTCAGCAGGAGTAAGAAGTCTTTCACCGTCGGTGAAGTCCTCTTGTGCAAAAAATTTAGTTAGAAGATCACTCAGCAACATTTGATCTTCAGACACCTGCAAAACCGAAAGCGAATGTTCGGAGTAGGAGCTTGGGGTGTTTCCAGAAACAATCCATCCAAGCACTGTCTTCATAGCTATTGGCTCGTTAGTTTTACCACGACTAATTTCCCCCTCAACAATGTCAGCATGTACAGAAGAACCCAAGAGCACATCGATTTGACCTCTCTTAGCAAAATAAGGATCAGCTAAAGTAAGATGCTTTAAGTGAGGAAAATCAGTCCCAGAATTATTGAGGTCAGGCACATACGAAGTTATTTTCGGAATAACAAAAGCTTGTACTGGGCAAATGAATTTCGGAGTTGAACCGGGGCCTCAGAAGAAAATTGACCAACTTCCTGCATGTGTAATGCTTCCTCCTCCCTTCAACACCAGAAATTGGCAAGTTCACCGGATGGTATTTCAAGTTGAGTCTTTGAAACAAATTCTCAGAGATAAAAGAAGATTGAGAACCCTGATCTATAAGAGCTCGGGCCACAATGAAACTACCATCATCAGAACAGATCTTTACATAGCCGTAGAAAGCAAGACGCCATTTGGCACTCTATATTGATTAGCCGTCACATTCTCAGCAATAGAACAATTGATTGACCCTGAGTAGAAGGTCCAGAATTGAGAGGTTCCGGCTTGTCATTTTTTGCAAACTTGTAGAAACTGGTTTTTTTTCGTTTCAGTATCAATATGAAGAGTAGAGTGATGTTTGTAATGGCAAATTTGACAACGCTTTCTAGAGGAGCAATTTTTAATGTTATGTTGGCCAAGGCAGTTCAAACAACGTTTATGATCAAGAATAAATTCTTTTCGGTGTTTGGGGCTTTTCTTTTTATACAATCACAGTACAAAAAAAAGTGATTTTCATTGCAGAGCAGACACTTGTTTGATTGAGTCACCACCTGATGAACTTTAGTATTCGAGAACGAAATGGGTCTGGAATTTTTAGGTGGAGAAGAATAATTGGAATGACATAAAGTCTTACTGCTATCCTCCAATGCCTCCAAAACAATAACCTGATTCTATAAAAAAGTCATTAAATTTGCATAAGTAGGAGGCTCCAAGGAGCAAGAAGAATTGCCATATGTGTTTTTCCCACTGTTTTCGCGTTTCCGAATCCAACAGAAACAACAACATGATACACTAAAATATCATCCCAAGTTCCAACAGGGCGTTTGAGCACCTCAAGTGCAGCCAAAGGTGTGCTAATGTCAGATATTATTCTCTTAATCTCTGAAGACGATTCTTTCTTCATTGATTTCATAGCAAAAATGACAGACAAATGAGCTGAAACGAGGCGACGTTTATTTTCATAACGCTCCAGTAATCTTTTCCAAGCAATTGCAAAATTGTCCTCCGTTATAGCAAAACTACTGACGAGGCGAGCTGCATCTCCCTCTAAACTCAACTTCAAATGGTGTAATTTTGTAACATTAGAAATATTGGTTTTATTAACCACCAATGTAGTAAAAAGATCGCGAAAGGACTCCCACTCATGAAAACTGCCCTTGAACTTAGGCAAGGAAATAGGTGGCAATTTTTCTGAATCATCTATTCTAATGTTTTCAGTTTTTACTGCTAATGTATTTGAACTTTGATAGTTATCGAAAAATGATTGAAATTCAGAGCGTCTGTCTAAGTACAATTCCTCAACCATATCGAATTCATTCTGTTGGAAATAGTTAGATTTTTTAATTTCATCATCAATTTTTTGCAAAATTTTCGAGTGGTTACTTTCATATTTTAACCAAATTTTATCTAAGTTATCGATCCTAGTCTTACAGTTACTCAACGTCATCTTTGACGCTCCATCTTTTTTGAAATTGGTGTAAGACCTAGAAATTCTAGCCGCTAAAGATTGTTGTTCAAGCAATAAATCACTCATTTCGTTTGACAAAACAAGTAATGGCAATATAAAAAATCAAATAAAAGCAAGAAAATATAGCAAGGCAAAAGCAACACCAGAATGTTCAACCTCAGAAAAGCAATTCACAACAGAAAATTTGTAGCAATCTAATATAATAAATGTGAATTTTCATGCATATTACAGTAAGTAAATAAATTGGAGTAAGTATCAATAACTACTTATGAACTGAAATTGAGCAAATTAAGCGAAGCAATTTGAGATTAATAATTAGTAGCAGCGAACAACAAAAGTTGTGAAATCTTATGCAAATAGCAAGCAAATATAAATTGAATCAACAATAATGTGAATGTAGCAAAGCAAAATAAACTGCAAAATATTCAGACCTAGAAAAACACTTCACAATCGAATAATCTACAGCAGATAAGTATTCGAAAGTTGCGAATTTCTATTCTATAGCAAGGAAATATGAACTGAAGCAAAACAATTCGAGTAATAAATGTGAAATTCAGATTGAATCCAACAAAAAAAATTAATTATTTGAAAAATCACACCCAATATAAACAACAAAACTTTCAAGTTTTTATCGTTTCGTAAATTAAAATAGTTTTTTCTGATCTCCAGCAACAATCAAGAAAATAATACGATTAAACAAAGCTGTACGAAAATATTCAATGTTTGTTTTTAATTCACTGAGTTATATCAAAGATATTTTTGTAAAATATCTTTGGTTATTATCTTTGACAAATGTCAACACAGAATCACAGAGGATGGAAAGTTGGTTACCTCGTGTTCGATGGTTATACAAGATACTGGTGGCTCCACAAAGGTACCTGATATGACAGCTTAGCGCATCCACCCTTTTCTCAGGAAATCGAAAAAAAAACGGTTGTAGAATATCTCTTTATGTAGATGTGATATTTCCGACGAAACCAACCAGCAGATTGGTTGAAACTTCCACTAACCTCAGTGAATTCGATGATCACTTGACAGGATTATCCATCAACTGACTTCTTGAAAACTTCGAGAATATTTCGCAAATTCACAGCAAACTTCAACATCCGCCCGAAGGACCACTAAATGTTAGCAACGGACTTAATTTGTCCAATATTATAGCAGAGCAGTGAACTGTATTCGGTTTGGTATTAAACAAAGCAAATCAAGCAAATTTGTAATTAACAGGTTTATTAAGTCAATTAGCTCGAACAACAACAGAACAATTCTTATGTTATCTTAATATCGGCTAGCACACATGTCGAGATTATTTCAACTCAGGCGCACAGACGGTAAACTTTTAAATCGTAACAAATGATATTCAGATATACAGGTGGGCCCAAAATACAACTTATTACATCCTTAACAGAAATCAAATTTGAACAATTTCAAACTGGCATCTGTGACGTCACAACCTTTGTTATCTGTGACGTCACCACCCTTTTGTTGTCTGTAAACATAACAGAAGACATAACCTATATCATCAGATAATGAAAGTCATTAATTTATCTGAGGTGCAATATAATTTATTATAATATAACACTGTATTAAGACTGAATATGATATAAAGCATAAATTGAGTCTAACGGTTTTTATGATTTGGAATTTGGACGCTATCTTTCCGAAGATTCACGCATGAAACTCGTGCAAATGGATGTGGTTGAATAGCTTTGTGATGTATCTGTATATTAGATCTGATATTAGAACCCCTGTCTGTTATAAAGTGATAAAATAGCCTCGTGCTCTTCAAATAATGGTCCGATTTACGGGTAAGTACTGTAAAACTATTATTCTCATTAACATTGAATATCTTTTAAATCGATTTTAATGTTTCTGCTCGAGTTTGTGCATTATACATTAATTTTGTCTCAACGAATTGTTTGTATTACCCTACTTATGCAGGGTGTCCCATTACTCGACGTCAACCCGGAACCTGGTGAAAAGGCAAGTAATGCTGGTTATCAGAAAATATAAAAAAATCTAAGTTGCATGATTTTGAATAATGCGCATTTAAAAAAACACGCAAAATCCCACACCCTGTGACAGTCTTTTCGCTTCTGTTGCCACAATATCAACTTTTTCCAACTTTTTTCTTTGCTGTGTAACCTTGAATATGCTTGTCTAAACTGTCATCAAAATTTTTGATACCAGCTGATCTAGGTTTCATAAAAATAGGGCATACTTCTCAGAAAAAAAATTTGAAATAAACAATTGCCTAGTTTCAAACTGACTGTATTGAAAAAAAATGTACTACGTAGGTTTGGCATGTTTTTTCAAAAGTTGGCGCATTTAGTGAGGATTCCAAAATGGTATAATACTTGTTTAATTGCAGCTGCCGTAGTTCAAATTTATTTTCGATTGCCTTTGAATACACTTTTTCGTTAACTGCTTCCCAGTAATAGAGTCCAATGGGTTCAAGTCCGGTGAACGGGCCGGCCACGAGATTGGACCAGAACGTCCGATCCATCTTCCGGGAAAAAATGTACCAGAAAAAAAAATTTTCAGAGAAATTTTCTCAGGAAATTTTTTTCTGGAAAAATTATTTTTTTCTCTGCAAATTTTTTTCCTGATAACGTTTTTTCCCGGAAGATGGATCGGACTTTCTTGGTCCAATCTCGTGGCCGGCCGGTCACCGGACTTGAACCCCTTGGACTCTATTACTGGGAAGCAGTTAACGAAAAAGTGTATTCAAGGCAATCGAAAATAAATTTGAACTACGGCAGCTATAATTAAACAAGTATTATACCCATTTGGAATCCTCACTAAATGCGCCAACTTTTGAAAAAACTGCCAAACCTACGTAGTACATTTTTTTCTCAATACAGTCAGTTGAAACTAGGCAATTGTTCATTTCGATTTTTTTTCCGAGAAGTAAGCCCTATTTTTATGAAACCTAGGGCAGCTGGTATTAAAATTTTGATTACAGTTTAGACAAGCATTATTCAGGTTACACACAGCAAGAAAAAAGTTGGAAAAAGTTGATATTTGTGGCAACAGGAGCGAAAAGACTGCCACAGGGTGTGAAATTTTGCGTGTTTTTTTAAATGCTCATTATTTTGAAATTATGCAACTTAGATTTTTTTATATTTTTCTGACAACCAGCATTACTTGCCTTTTCACCCGGTTCCGGGTTGACGTCGAGTAATGTGACACCCTGTATATCTAAGAAGAAATCAAGTTTTGATAGAAAGGTCCCACCAAGAAGTAGAAAGGTGCATAAGCTTGATAATTAATGAGATTAATATGATTGATAAAGAATCATCAGCAAATGGAACAGGTTCAACTAGTAATCAATGAAGTGTTCGTAATGAGTTGATGTTAAAGATAATGATTAATTTTCAGCACATTCTGGTTATCTTCAGAGAAGCAGATCCTCCCGAGTATTTGTAGTTATGTATTAAACTCAATATTGTATTCAACATTTCTTTCCGAGGAAAAGTTCTGAGGCAGCTCTTCACTGGATCGAATGGATCAACTGACAGAAGACATTGCAAGATTATTGAGACAAGATCATAATATGAACAATTAGATATATCAATTCAAATCAAGTTTGATTTTCCTATTGAAATTATGAAGGAATCACAAAATTTAATTGGAGAAACATTCAAAAATAGGAGATTATAAACAAAAATGGTAAGTTCCACTATTTCGTCTTGTGATATATCCAAATGTTACAATCAAATGGATTTATTCTCTGAAAAATCTTCAAAAATGTTTCATTTGGGTTGTTATTTATGGTTGGCAAGTTGTCGAAAATGGGGGTTCCAATCATACAGTGATGACGATAAGACTCTTGGAAAAGGTTAATAGCAAAATTTCTTGCAGTATACAAAGCTGGCTAGGATTCGAAAAGAAGGATAATTGTTCGGTATTGATTTTATCAACTGTAGTTATAGGTATGAATTTTGAAGAATTTACTACTTTCCCTATTAAGAAGCAATGTTAGAAGGAATAACTAGTCAATACATGGTAACTAAACTAGCTTTATTCTGAATTATTATCTTGACTAAAATACTAATATTCCATTTCAAATTACCTCTCATACTTTATACAGAATCAGTAATGAAAATTCATCGAGAGATTACAGAGATGTGGAATTAGAGATAAAAGACTGGTTGGTGAAGGCAAAAGAGAGGTAGGAAAAATCTCAAAAATGAGACTGAATTTGACCTAGTGAATGAAACAATATTAGTTGTACATTCAAACCATGAAGCAATTTTTTTATTATTCTACTGTCTAACATAATATGGTTTGTCTCCTAGTATTTCATTCTGATAAGGGTTTACACTAAAACCATAAATTATTCAAGGTGACCTAGTAATATATCAGTTTCTCTTCTTTCTCAGAATCTGATATTGAAACAAAGAGCCTGGTTGGAAAAATAATTTATTTTTTAAAGAGTTTTTAAAAAGTATGAAATATATGTTTTGTTTTATCAATTCCGAATAAACTGTTGACTTGAATAATGCTTTTTATTATTATGAAGTTGCTTACAGTGCGGGTAAATATAATTATACATTGTACTTTTATTTCGAGGATATTTGAATTAAGTTATATTTATTTTTATTATTTATTCCGGCTGTGATACGCTATAGGAACTAATCATACCAATCAATTCATCCAAATCTCCTCAGACTAAAAGTAGAATGTATATTTCTATAGGACAAGAAATCTCTATATAGAATATTCGCAGTAATAACGTGCGTTAAAAAAAAGTGGTCAAGTAAGCTGTGGATTTTATTTTTTCCTAAGAGTCTATGAGGGGAAAAATAAATCCACAGCTTACTTGACCACGATTTTTTTTGAACGCACGTTATAAAATATATGAGCCTGAAATATTTTCAACAATATTCCTAAATATTTCTCAAGAATATCCCTGAAATATTCTCAAGAATATCCCCGAAACATTCTCGAGAATATCCCTGAAATATTCTTAAGAATGTTCCTAGAACGTTCTAGAATATTCGGGAGAATGTTCATAGAACGTGCATGGAATCAGAGTTCCTCTCTCATTTGATAGTTCATAGAATGTTCTCAGAACGTTTCAGGTATGTTGTGAGGACATTCTATGAATATACGAACATTCTGGCGGTAGCTTCTATGAACATTCATAGAACGTGTGTGTGCTATCTGGGTATACTAATATTATAAAGAGGAAAGACTTTTATGTTTGTGGGTTTGTGGCGTTGATACGAGTTAACTCATAAGCTACTTGACCGATTTGAATAATTCTTTCACCTTTAGAATGCTACACTATCACTGAGTAACAAAGGCTATACTTTTCACTCGAGAAAATTAGGGAAACCTACTATAACTTCAATGATAAAAAAATGAGTAGTACCAAAATCAGTTATTTTCAGGCGCGCTGCAAAAGCCGTAAGACGGACATGGAAACTGTATGACGGAAATGTACCTTTTCAAAAGTTCTACAAAAAAGTTCGGGATAGCATATATCTATCTTTCAAGGTTTACTCGGTATCACCCTTCAAAGTTTTCCGAAAGTTTCTCAAAATATGCATTATTTGGGAGTATTTTTTTATGAATACGCTATTGATCCTTATCCAATTAAAAAACACATCGTTCATACCCAGTATTAGTTCAGAAAGAAATTGCCACTTACATCATTCAATTATGATGAATAACATCAAGATATGGCAGGTTGGAGATGAAATCGCACCAAAATGCATCTCTGAGGTAGGCACTAGGCGGGTAATGTATTTTGGACTGCCCCGTATGTTTATGATCACAAATCAGATCAACAGATGGCGCCGAGTCGTTATTTAGGTTATTCATCTAATAATAATAATAATATGGAACTATGCAACTAAACGGCTGGATCGAATTGAATGAATTTTTGTGTGTACAGAACAACGTCTGTTGGATCTGCTAGTCAGTGATAAAAGTAAAACTACTGCTTGGAGAGTACTCAAAAGAACCAATTCCCATCCGTTCCATTTCCAACTTCGCCAAACTTTAGAAGACGGTGATTTTGTCAGTTATTTTGAGAAGAGTACGTGGAGGTGGAAATAGGGATTTTCTCCCCATCAAATTTATTTACGGATGAAGCTACTTTTCATAGGGATGGTTTCTTCAACAGAAAAAATAATATTTTATGCATAGAGACAATCCGCATGCCACGGTATCAAAAAAAGCCAGAAGAGTTTTCAGTTAATGTTTGGCGGGAATAAAAAATAATTCATAATCGGACCATACATTCTTCCTCAAGCATTGACTGGAAACGGCCTATTATCACTTCCTGACGGAGATTCTGCCAAATCTGCTTGAAGATATTCCGTGAGTCAGATTCAGGCATTGGTACCATCAGAATGTTGCCCTGCCCACACAACTCGTTAATGTAAGAGGGTATCTAGATGAAGAATACCCACGCCGATGGATTGGCCGATTAGGATCCATCGCATGGCCCTCGTTCGCCAGATCTCACACCACTTGATTTTAGTTTCTGGGGACATCTTAAAAGTCTTGTTTATGATAAGAGAGCTCCAGTAAACTCAAAGGAAGAACTTATTCAACGAATTCAATCAGCTGCCGAGGAGATCCGGCAAAACCCCGAAATGATATGTTCAGCGGTTGATAATGTTGCGAAAAGGGCTAGATTGTGTATTCTTAAAATGGAAACATCTTCGAAAACCACTGTCTGTTTTTTGTGTGTTTATTCGCTGCATGTGGCGCAAGGTGTATACATCGTAGCTGTATCACTCCTCCTAAAATCATAAAATAACTTAAATTTTCGTGCTGATAAAGTAACTCAAGTTGAATATTTCAATATCAACAATTGTGAAGAGCAATTCTGCAGTGAAAAAATGGATCCCAAAGTTACAGCAGACATAAAGAATGCCATTATGGAATCTTTGAAAGAAATGATGTGTGACGACGTGTTTATAAACAACTTGCTAACCAAGGTCAACCAGAAGTTGGATGCATTTCAAGCCTCAATCGACAACAATACTGAAAAGATAAAAACAATCAATACGGAAATCGATAACCTGAAACAGGCGAACAGAATCAACAACATTTGTGTTTACAATCTTGCAGAAACCAAGAGGAAAATTTAATGGAATATACCCTACAAATGTTAAATGAAAAATTAAAGGTAAATGTCTGTAATCTGACATAATGAAATGTTACAGAGTAGGTGAAAAAACGAAACGAAAAACCGAGAGCGCTTCGAGATAGTGAGATTCGAACGATACCATACAAAAATCAATGTACTAAAAAATTGTGGTCGCTTGAAAGGAACTAAAATTGGTGTCTCTGAAGACCTTATAAAGAATAGATTGAATCTCTACCGTACAATTCAACAGCTAGTCGATAATAAAGGCAAGTATTTACTCGAAGCGGAAACATCTACGTTAAACTGGAAGATAGGATGGAAAAGATATCAAGTAGCACTGATATAGATAAAATTCTGGACCAATTATGAATCACCTAAGAATGGCTATGGATTTATGGAATTGTCATGTCATGTTAATTTTGGGTCTGCGGGTTCTCTTCTGTATGTCTTTCTTTATTTTTAACTTGATGGTATGTTATATTTGGGAAATATACGTGAGTAAACTGAAGTTCAACATTTACTAATAATGGTATTCGGGAGTCGGGATCACATTGAACTTTTAAATGACTGTTTCGTTTAGAAGTAGGAAAATTAGTAAACAAAAATAAGATTGAACTAAACTAAAACTAAAAAAAAAAAACCCCTATATAAATATATAAATTTTGGAAGGAATTTTTGTATATACATTAGATCTAAGCTTTGTAAATACGAGTTTATTTGCACTATTTTGTGAACTGTTAACATAATGTGATTTTGGGCATGGATGATACAAGCACTAATTGCTTGTCGCTAATTTCATTCACTGTTTATATTGCCTTTCTTATTGATATGAATGCACTGGAGATATTGGAGATGGGCGGGGCGCCGGGAGCCTCTGTGGTTGGTGAGCTTGAACCGTGGTCGTGTTTTGCGGGGGGTTTGTCACGATTTGGATTAATACATTTTAACATAAGGAGCATCTATAAAAATTTCAATGAACTATTAATATATTAGAGAAAATAAATTTAGACAATATACATGTAATAGTACTTTCAGAAACATTTAACATAGATAAAATTGAACGGTTCTCGATAAAAGGATACAAAATATTTTACAACGAATCAGTTCTTAACAGAAATGATGGATTGTTGGTGTACATTCGGGATGATTTAGAAACCAACGTTTACAATGTACAATTAAGTGAAACCATACTAACACGAGCGGAAATAAGAATTTGTGAGACGGTACTAGGAATTACCTCGGTGTATAGACCACCATCAACAAACTTAAATATTTTTTGGAGGAAATCGAGGGATACCTTTCTAAACTGGAAAGTAATCCTATTGAACTGCTGGTGGGAGATATGAACATTGACATTTTGGACGATACAAATAAAATGTCAAATATCTATGTTAATCTGTTGGGGTCTCATGGCTATCTATCCTATATAGATCAACCTACAAGGGTAACCGAAAATACTTCAACATTAATAGATCATGTTTTTATGAAAGTCCTAACAAGTCTGAAAAATCAAATAATACTAGAACCTTTCATTTTTAAATGCTCGCTAACAGATCATTTTGCAGTAGGGTTGGAAATTGAATTTAGTAAAGACATTAGTAAGAAATCGAATATTTATGATGTAACGAAAATAGATGTCAAAACACTAATTAGTTTATTGGAGAAAGAGTCTTGGCAGAGTGTTTGTGGGGCAAATGATGTGGAAGAAAGTTACCATCTCTTCATGAATATCTTATCAGATCATATAAATTTCAGTAAAAAATCCATACGAATAAATAATAAAAACAAAAGATTGAAACCTTGGATCACTACCGGACTAATAACCTCCATTCGAAAAAGGGACAAAATGAAATTAGAACTAAACAAGAACTTCTCACCTGAAAAACACAATCACTATATTAAATACAGGAATATCCTCAAAAAACAATCAATCAAACAAAAAATAACTATTATAAAAACAAAATCAATGGAGCCAAGAACGACTCAAAAAAAATTTGGAAAATAATGAATGAAGCACTAAATATAAGTGGTACAAACGAAACAGTCAATAATATCATGAATGAGAATAATGAAATAATCACCCAACCGGCTGAAATCGCTAATACTTTCAATAAATATTTCGCCACGGTAGGAAGTCGAATGCAACTGAAAATCAGGAAAACACAAAGAATCATAGAACAAGAATAAATAGCACTAAAACTTTTTTCTTAACTCCTGTAAATACCCAAGAACTCATACAACAAATAGCAACACTAAAAAACGACTCGGCAAACGGACAGATGGAATCAGCGCTAAACTTATTAAAGATATACATGTTCACTTATTAACACCCTTGATACATATAATTAACCTGTCTTTCGAGAAGAGCCAGATTCCAACCGATTGGAAAACGTCTATTATAGTACCCGTTCACAAAACTGGGGATAAACAAAAACTAGCAAATTATAGACCAATCTCTCTAATTAATAATTTTGCCAAAATATTCGAGAAATGCCTGAAACATCGTATCATGAACTTTTTAGAAAACAACAACTTAATTAACAAATATCAATATGGATTTAGATCAACATTTAGTACAGAAGACGCTATATTTAACCTCATAAATGAGCTGAATAACACTCTTAACGCTAATGCAAAGGGTTTAGCGGTTTTCATTGACCTAGCTAAAGCTTTTGATACCATACCACATGACCAATTATTAGAAAGAATGGAAAACTTGGGAATAAGGGGTAGTACAAACTTATTATTCAAGAACTATTTATCTCATAGAACACATAAGGTGAAGATCGAAAACACATATAGTAGTGAGGAAAGGTTAACAATGGGAATCCCACAAGGTACCGTACTGGGGCCTGTGTTATTCTTAATGTATATAAATGAAATTGGATATGCTGTAGGCGACAACTTAGTAATTTCATACGCTGATGATACCGCTATTGTTTTCAAGGGTTCTTGTTGGGAAGAAGCGTATGAAAGGGCGGAATGCGGTCTCAAGCAATTGTATAGCTGGTTAAATTGTAGTATGTTGAGCTTAAATGTTGCAAAAACCCAGTATATTGCTTTTTCGATTTCGGCAGCTGACAGACCACAAAACTTACAATTGAGGATACATACAGATGAATGTGATAGACAAAACTGCAATTGTGAAATTATTCGAAATGTAGAAAAAATTAAATACTTGGGAGTTGTTGTAGATCAACATCTAAGATGGAATGAACATTGTCAATACCTTAATAAGAAAGTGAGAACTATAATCTACAAATTCTACCAACTTAGAGAAATCCTAACGGCTAAAATGCTCAAAAGTGTTTATACCTCATTGGTGGAGTCAGCGTTTAGATATGGTCTAATTATTTGGGGGGGAAGCTACAATAATGCTATTGGAAATATCCTGACTACTCAAAAGACAATTCTTAAAATTATATACAGGAAGAAGCGAACATTTCCAACTGACATTTTATTCAAAGAGTCAGATGTTCTATCCATCAGAGCCCTATTCGTTCACAGTTGCCTGAATTACCTGCCGAAAATTGAACAACTATTACCAAATTCCAGAACGAAATATAATATGAGAAACACCTCGTTGCGCTCTCAACTTTATGTCAAGGCTCATACTCAACGTATAGTTACTTTTTTTGCTCCAAAATTCTACAACATGCTTCCCCACACTATAAAATCAGAAGTAAAAAATAAGAGAAAATTCAAAAATCTAACTAAAGAGTATATTAAAAAACATAGCATAACATTCATAACTTCAATGTTCAGATGATTAAAACGAAAACAGTTCAATAACATGTTATAATGTACAAGCGCTTTTTAATATTTGTGACATTTCCTGACGCTTCCCCCGGGGCGCGCTCTCGGTCTGGTTCTTGGGCGGCGTGGTTCGTGGTTCCACCGCTCACTCCATTTTCACTCCATTTTCACCTATGCTCCACAATCATCACGATGGCGGGTGCTTCACGACACAAACCTGGAATTATACTTCCGGTTTAGTGTGAATCACTTACCCTTAATACTTACAAATCACTGTTTATAATAAATTGTTAATGATGTAGGTATGTAAAATGTGAAATAGTTGTAACTGAATTGGTGAATAAAAATTGAATTGAATTGAATTGAATTGAATACAATACACGACCAAAAACAATACATACTGCAATATGCAGATGATACTACAATTATTTCACACGAGAATCTATGAAAATCTGCATTGATAATCTACAGAATCTACAGGACTACTTAAATACATTAACAATATGGTTTTCTAAGTAGAGGTTGAAAATTAACCCAGAAAAATCCCAACTGATAATCTTCAACATTAAATTAATAATCACGTCCCCACTATAACAATAAACAATAAAGTGTCAAACCAACACCTTCAATAAAATATCTGGGAATTCAATTGATAATGAAGCAAGCCTTAAATGCACGCAAATAACACAAAGAAGAAAATTATCAGCAGAGCCAAACATTCAGAAATTGACATACAGAAACGAAGATATCAACATTAAAACGGCATCCATCATCTATAAATCCATATGCAGACCACTAATTGAATAAGGACATCCCCTTTATGCTAACTGCAAAGAATCTGCAATGAAAATTCTTAAGGTGGCTGAGACAACATCCCTCAGAGCTATTACCAAAATGAGACAACAAATAACAGACTGTACAACCCCAAACGAACTTCTTTACCAGATAACGAAGATAGAGCTATAGAAGAGCGAATCAAGAAACTTAATACGAAATTTAAGCTGCGCCTTGACGAATTCGACGACATAAGGTTCCTCATGCACAATGAACCGGTAGAACACCCCCGAAGAAATTTCCAACCCAACGTTAATACAGAAATTGAACACCAATCAGAACTGATATCTTGTAGAATTGCATAAATAATGTTTGTTTTTCTTTGTAAATCTGTTTAGTTGATGTAACTTGGGCCGAAGGACCAAGGTTCATTGCCCTTTGATACTAGTTATCAATAAAGATCAGTTATTATTATTATTATTCAAACTGAACTTATTTGTTGTTGGTTATAATGAAAATATTGTTACCAACTTTGATCCAGTTTCGAAAAGAATATCAAAATATCTGGTACCTGTTCATCAAGATCCCAGGCCCAAATCAATAGAAGCATTGATAATAGGCACTGAAGGTAATCCATCATTCATGAAATATTCAATATGAACAATTATTCCCACTATTCCTGTTCAGTTGTGAGAGTGCCTGAGTGCACATAATTGAAACACATAAAGGACAAGAAAGTGAATTGATAAGTGATCCTGTTCTTTCTTTTTGAATAAATATTAGATAGTGGTTCAAATAATGCGTTTTTTTCGTTTTCATATATCAGTTTTCTCGTTCATTCATTTCAATTGAGCCCCATAGAATCATTAACTTATTCCATGAAAATGGAACTTAGGTGCTTAATTCACATTCAAGCTTCCGGTCATCTAAAGACACAACAACCTAAGTGCTTACATCATATCCAATTCAGTAAAAAATCAACTTAAAACAATACATCGTAACAACTTATTCATTTATATCTTGTAAGATCAGCACATGATTAGATATCACAAGTTAGTACCTAGGTACTTTTTATTCTGGACAAAGAGTAAAAATCCAGTTAATTCAATTTCCACTATATTATTCTTTAATATACATATAACGAAAAAAACTAGTCATATCAAATGCTTAACGGCTCCTGATAATAACACAACAATTTATTCACCTCAAACTTGAATAATGATAACAATTATTAATTATTATTGACAGAGTCAAATGACCATACCGAAGTATTTCAGCTCTCATCGAACTATTTTCTCTATTTGTGAATCATGTCCCTAAATTAAATTTTGGCTTGATACATTGATTTCTCTCATTCTTTATTGGTAATTGGAATAAAATAATGCATTTTTTCAAATCAATTTGATGACTCGAACAAGTTCCAAAGTATATCATTTCATTATTTCAAATTTGTATCGATGGCACATTTTTTTTGGCATACTGGACAATAAGATGAAATCTGAAAAGAAATCAATATATTTTTGGTATAATTTAACCTGATCAGTATTAAGTGAGAAATTCTTTTAGCTCTAGTTAAAAATACGCCATAGAAACATTCAACGTTACAATTGCCCTTTTTTCGAGAACAGTTCGAAACGACTTGAGATGATCGCAGTAGACTTTAATACACAAATTGTAATATCACCCAAAAACTGGTATTTCATACACCAAAAGTTATTAAGGAAACATAATAATTGCTGTGATAGCACAAAGGTAGGTATACTAGCATGTTGAAAAACTTCAACTTAAAAATACGTTACTAATGTTTAAAGCGTCCAATCATTGTTTGAGATCATTTTCGGCTCAAAATTGGAATATTACAGATATTGGGCAGAACGATAGCACTCGTTTGAGTAGAACGAGCACCCAACAAGAGAAATAAACTCAATCAGTATTCATCAATATTTCCCTTTGTTTTTTAAGTGATTTCGAATTGACTTAATTTCATTCGTCAAATCATGTAAGTGTTGTAATGTTTATTTCAGTGCATTAATGAAACTACAAGATACTCTACAGTTTTTTATGTTATTCCATCGACCATTCTCATTCATATATCGTTTACAATCACTAGTTTCTTTAGGTAAAGGTTTCACAGTACGTAACCTGGGTTTCGAAGTACAACAACGTTTTCAGACCTGTAAATAACAAGTCTTGTAAAACGATTTTTGAATGTCTTGTCGGCTTTATCTTTCTCAGAATGTCCAAAATTGGGGAATTCCATAGATCCTCTTGTTCGTTCAGCAGTTTTATTGCCAGAGCCTTTGAGGTGATTGCATACCTTCACCAATTTCATTTCTTCCATTTTTGTACATGTGAAATTCCTAGATAAGCGGATTCTTGGAAAGTTAAATGTAACTACATTTCATTTTTTTAACGCGAAAAATTTTTTCTGAATGAAAGATAAACTGTAATCAACATACCTCAACTCTAAAGAACAATTTTTTTGGCACTCACGTGCCCAAGTCTAGTTGGTCTCCAAGTTTTACTTTGGTTTCTCAAGATGATCATGGAAAAAAAACTGCAGCTTTAGAAGTACTTTGGCAGATAAATAAGACACAATTTCGAAAGGAACTTCACTTATTCATTTTTACTTTATTTTCATAAAATATACCTATAGGAATTTATACTCGCCTAATGACTAAGGTCCAGAGTCAATTTTTCTATCGTTAAGCCTTGTTCGCACTACGCTAGTAGTTTAGTCGAGCCGCTAGAAATTTAGTAGCTACAGATACATCCAATCGTTCGCACTTTGTTCGAGTTAAGTTCACAAGTGAGAGCGCTTTGTACGATGAACAACTCGCAACGCACGAACTCTGGCACCATATTCTCGACAAGTGATAGTCCAAAACGTAGGTATACGAACTTCATTGCGCGGTGTGCATTTTTGCAGGTAAAACAGGGACTCGCGCAATGAAGCTCGTAATACGTGTTCGATATCACTTCTCGAGAATACAACACCTGGACGTGATTTATTCCGCTCAGCGAAACGACATCATCGCGGCAAATGATATTGCTAACATGCTAACGAGATCGAATAAACTGATCGGTTCGGACCTATCTAGTCCGTGAGCGAGTGAAGAGTATCGCGTGGTGGGGTACTCTACTCGCCCGATAAAATAGAACCAAATGGATCGACTCGACTAAACTACACACTAATCTACCCGACTGAATTCTTGGTGTTCACACACGTTTAGTGACTAAATTTTTAGCTCTTCGACTTAACTACTAGCGTAGTGCGAACAAGGCTTTACACTCCGCAATAAAAGCTTCCGGTACTTAAGGCTACTCCTTGTATAAAATTTCATCATGGTTTTGTCATTGAGGTGAGATTCAAACTGAAATAAAAGAATATTATGAAGCTATGTTTGTCACTCATCAACCGAATAATTATTGATTAAAAACTGAAAATTTATTTCAATGCATGCTGAATTAGAAGTTTTCAAACTTATACTGTTTCGTGTTTTCAATATTAGATACTTCTGTAGTAATTCAGTATGTCTTGCTTCAGAATTATATATTTTCGTTCATCGAAGTTAATTTCACCATGCACGCATTAGTCGGGGAAAATCAGTTGCATTGATTCATCGTTAATGTCAGACTTGAAATAACTTCTTCAGAAGGTCCGGTGAATAATGACATATTTTCTTTCGACTTCGAATCATTAAAAAATTTTCCCCTGACCTAAGACCAAATTACACGTGAATGAAACGTGAACAGAATTTACTCTTGGTGCATCGATTCATTGATAAATATTTTCCTCAATTTATTCCTAAGACTGTTCTTCGCTATCACAATAATAAAATTCTACCTTCTGTATGTTTCTCTACACTTGTTTCAAGTATATTTAATATTTATCACTCCTGATCTAATACAGTCGAACTTCGAGTCGAGTTATCAAAAATGCGTTTTTTCTTTGACGGGAAAAAATTGGACATTTCATATCTCTTGACAGGTCACAAAATATAACTTTTTGTACAACTGTCAAAAAAACTTGACTTTTCTTCATCACTAAGGATGCGTAAAATATTACTTTTTCTCCAACCATCAAAAAATGTTGACATATTTTGTACTATTTTCAGGTGCAAAAAGTCATACATTCCTTACCGTACAAAAAATCACTCGTTACTTAGCAACACTTTTAATCCTAGGATTAAAACGCTACTTTTAATCCTCCGGATTAAAAGTAATGGCATTTGACGTCTACTTGACAATCACTGTCATGATTCTGTGTTCAAATTCATAACCAAATTATGAACGATTTTTCACTAAAACCAATTTTATTGTAATTTTGACTTGGTTGGAGAAAAAATAGTATATATTATTCGGACTAAAGTGCCTATTTTAACTCGCAATTTTGCATTCGCTCGGGCTGCGCCTCGCAACTGCAAATATTGCTCGTAAAAAAATATGCACTTTTAATCCTTATCTATAATTATATTTTTAACGGTATGAAAATGTGAAATAAAGACTTTTTTTAACGGTGAAAAAAAAGTCTTTTTTTCACTGCTGGTAACTAAAATTAGAACAACTTAAAATAATTGAATATTTTAATTAGGTACAACTATTTCACAAAATTATGATTGTATCTGTACCTTATGAAGTAAATTAGTTTCGTATCAGCATCTCTGAGAAATTTATGATATTATTCCCTCCATAACACTTCAGATTTCTTTCCTCGGTATCCGACGCCTTTGTTCTTAATAAGCTGGACCAATTTGAAAAATTCCTTATATCAATATTTTCCTTGACATTCGATGTTTTTTTAACATTGAGCTCCATAACTGGAAGGTTTAAAATTTTTTATTTTTCTCGAAATAGCATGTGAGCACATTTTCAGAAACCTTTTTTACGTGTTCTTGTTTGCGCCATTCTCGAAATTGGTTATATGTTTTCTCATATTATTAGCTTTGATTTGGCTGGTAACATAATATAAGATACAATTATATTTGCTTCTTCAGCCATATCTGCGGGGGTATCACTACCACTATCATATTCAACATCATCTTCTTTAAAATAATTCGAAATTGAAAAACTACGAGCAAATACTGTCAAAGATTCAAACAATTTCAACAAACTGTTTCTATAGTTGCGACACAGAAAGATCACTGGATTCATTTAAATATTGTACTGAAAGCATTATCTTCAATGATTATACGTATTTCAGACGATGTAAATTTCACATTCACAGTTGTACAAAAAATGTTGTTTGTATTTCGTGCGTATAAAATCGTGTTTTCATGGCACATTCGAGTGAATTTTTGGCCTCGACCTGCGTCTCGGCCAAAATTGACACTTCATGTGCCATGAAAAAAAACACTCATTTACGCACTTAATACAAAAATAACTATTTTTTCGAAAATCCTTTCTTCCCTGTCAAAAAATTAGTCTCTTGTATCCGGAAAAAAAGTACTCACTTTTTTCCCGGGAAAGAGTAATTTAGTGAAAAGTTATATTTCTTTCACTATTAAATGGTCGTTTTTTTCTGTCACAGAAAGATAGTGTATTATAACAGGAAAAATATTAGATTTTAGCTCTCGGCTTTGTGTCTCCCTCCGCTTCGCGTCGGGAGACAACATAAGCTCGAGCTTATAACTAATACTTTTTCCTTTGTATAATAAATAACTATTTATCGAAGTTCGATATTTCGACTGTATTTCTTACTAGTAGAAAAAACTACACAACTCACTTTGTAAAGGCGCAAATACATCAGAAGTGATTACAACAGAGGGTGATTGAAACACCCGGTGTAGCAATCTCTGATATAAAGCTTTCTGAAATGTTATAGATCTGTTTAATCCGAATGAACTTTATGATATTATCATTTTAAAACATCGTGTGCTTCTATTAAAACTTTGTTATTCATGGCCTGGGTAGATCTACCAGTTGGAGTCGATAGCGCATCAACATCAACCTGCATAAAACAAAAGAATCGAGTATCTTAGTGGCTTGGACATCATTATTATATTATGTTTATACGGTTAATAACTGTTGTGAAAGACGAATTTTGAAATAATTCATTTCACAAAATACAACAAACCAACATTATGATTTACTGATTCAACAATAATTTTCCATATGTACGGATCAGATCACTGAGACTGAGCTATTCTAGTTCCAGAATCATTACCATTTGATTAACAACATTCGAGCGGACCTGTTGTTTTTTCTGGCAATTACTCGAAATTTTTTTGAACACGATGCTTGATCTATTTTCGGAAAAATTTATTTCAGTATGTCATCTTCCTCAAATAATAATTCCAAATTGGTATCATCGGTATGTTTATCTGAAATACAAAATGATCATAGTCGAAAAGGTTTTAATACCTCCATAATTACATTCCTATCCTAGAATAATTGTAATTGTCAATGCCGCAAATAGGAACTTTTAGATTTTATAATGCGATGAGATGAGACATACATAAGATAAAATGGATACTTAAGGTTCATTTTCATGTGTACATGAAAAAAATCTTTCCCAAACTGCTTAATGCCAGTCAGAATCGACAATAAAATCCCATAGTGAGTACCTTAATCTAGACTTACGATAAGTTTGATGTTTAGGAGTTTTCATTTAATTTTGAAACTTCTAACAAATTGAATTTTTCATTTACTTAGAGGATATTGGACAACAGAAATGAAGTGGGAGTTCTAGTTCCTTTGAAGGAAACTAGTTAACTAATTCTCGTTCACGATGAAGAATAGTTCACATTATTATTTCACTAGTTCACGTTAACAATCATTCCCCCCATCTGTATGTCACCAATGAACTTTAGTTCATTTATGCTGTTTGAACTAGCGTAGAACCTCTTGTCCTGAATATAGAATTGAATATCGAACTATTAGCCTTGAAGTGAACATGGATTCATATTGGCTTCAGGAAAAAATAAGTGGTACGGATGATATAGCATTTTAATCTAGGATTTGTTTCGAGAATGCAACAATATGATCAAGAAGGGAATTTTCCGAAATTGGATTGGAGAATAATGTGGGAAAATTGAATACATTGCGTTAAATAATTTTTTCCTAGAGAAAAATATGATGACGAATGTTTAATGTGAACGAAACCGGTATTATTATTCATCTTTTTCCAAATGGACTGGAATTCCCATCAAAAAGTATCTACAGAGTTGTAAGTTTTTATGACCCTAATAATTGTTATTCGTAAGGGTGGCAAGCCATGAAATCTTTTCTTTGTTCATCATATTCTTGCAGTATTGTATTCATGGGGGATTTTCCAACAAAATTATCATTCAACTAATTTCTGATAGACGTAAGGACCAAAACCTATTTATTTATTCGTACATAATTTTCATTTCGCCTTATAGTCGATGAGAAATATTGGAAATCAATTATTTATTTCAAACATTTATAAAGAGTGTCCCAACAAGACGCAAGATTTAAATTTGTGGCGTCATTCGAAGTGACATTTGAACAATTATTATTGTTTGTTCTAGAATGTATAAGGTTAATAAAATTGGAGCGCTACACGAATGAACAAAGCATTCTCATTGTGAAATTGCTTTACCAAAATGGTGAAAGTTTGCAGCTACAGTTCGCAAATTGCGATCAATTTGGGGTACAATAATGCTCCAAAAGAGTCAACTGTAAAGCGATTAATGAAAAATTTGCTGATGAACTGGGTCTGTCACTGATGTAAAGACAACAACGCTCCTTCGACCAGGTCGATCGACCGAAAATATCGCAATCAGTACGTGATAATGTCGCTCAAACTCCATCCACCTCAATTCGACACCGAGCTCAGCGAATTGGCGTTTCCAAATCCACTATGCAGCGAATTTTGACGAAAGATTTGCATTTTCATGCATACAAAGTTCAATTGACTCAGGAACTGAAGCCAGCTTACCGTGCACAGCGAAGGGAGTTCGTTAATTGGGTATTGGAGAGACAACATGAAAATGCTGATTTTGCCAGTCGTGTTTATTTCGCGTTTGGAGGCCAGAATTGGCCGCCCATATCGTGCGATTTAACACCATTGAACTTTTTTCTTTGGGATTTTTGAAGTCGATGGTTTATGCGAATAAGCCGACGACGACTCAAGCCTTAAAAAAGGAAATGGACGCTGCATTAATGAAATATCGCAAGCATTCATGCAAACGGTCATTGGAAATTTCATTGAAAGATTGCGTATGTGCCAGCAAAGCGACCATCTGTCCGATGTGTTATTCCATACATATCTCGTCTTATCTACTTTACGATATAATAAAGAATTCGCGATTTTTTTCAAATATCTGCGTTTTATTTGAAATTTAAATCTTGCGTTCTTGTTGGGAAACCCTTTATGAATCGTGATATGAGCATTCTAAAAAAAATTTAATAATGCTATAGAACCAATGTTCCTATTGACTCCGGCCTGAATTCTTGACGAACAGGTACCAGCTATTATGATGCTTTTTTTGCAATGTGGATTGGAGACGATAACGATTGCCTATTTTCATATAAACCCATAATGATTAAGTTGAGCATAATTGCTTTAGATAAGTGTAAATTGTATACCTAAGCCTTATTTTTAGGTTTGGGTTCAACTTGCCACTGAGAGAGTACTAACCATGTTCGATTAGTCAAATTGATTTTTATACAATTCAATTGTGAGCAATCATTTCTTGTATAAGCTCTTTGTGCTTTCGATTATTGGAAAATATTACTATGAATGAGTTTAACCTCGTTCACTGACCATCAGAATGCTAGCATATTACTGAGATACCACTTAGTTTGTGAGAATTATCGTTCAATGAAGCATCTTTTCCATTTCTTTAACTAAGAAATTCTGCGACCAAATTCTAATTATGTTTATTTTTAGTGTACCGATATGATTTATGATGGATATTAGAAAATTTCAAAAATTTCTGGCCTGTCAAAGGTACTCATTTTATTCAAAGGTACAAAGCAAAGATCTAGGATATGTAAGGTCGTTAATAGTTATTAATCAACTAGGTTATTAAAGACAGCGACTAAAGGTCAAGATATTTTAACGAACGCGTTAATAGTTCGAGACCATTAGACGCACAATTAATAACCGAGTTGATTACAGATTTTTTCGACGATCTCAATATGAATCGTGTATGAATTCTTGATTGAAATACATTCTCATTATGCAGAAGACTTATATTTCACATAATAAAATTTCTATGTATCTATTTCCAGTAGAGTTTGAGATTTCGTAGTGCTTCTGAACGGTTGCTATGATGCTTGCACAATGAAATAGTAAAAATTGAGCATTAAAATGGGTCATTAGTTATCAATTTTGTACACATTAAAATCTCCTTTTATTTTGAGATCGACGGAAAAATATAATAAACGCAATCTGAGGTTTGAGTTATACTCAAATCACACATCAATAAACGTAAAATACCTAGTTTTAAGTGTACCGATATGGGTCATAATGTATATTGAGTTATTTTAAAATTTTTATGATAGAATCAATTATACCAAACATTTCTCATGTAGATCTCGCTTTGAGAAAGAAAATTTCGAAGATATTTAAAAAAATTAATGATGACAAGAATTCAGAAACCGATACTAGTCACTCAAACAGAAAGATCCCATATAAGAAATTCCATACACAGATCGAGCTATCAAAGCATTGTCAATACAAAACGATATTTAAAATTGGAAATCAATTAATGTATCAAAAATGAAATTATATAAAGACACAAAGTTTAGATTATAGTAGGCACATATCCCTTTTGGAATAAACTCAATTCATCAATTTCTTAAGGAATATATCTCTCCAGAAAAAAAAACATATTGCGTTTTCCTTCAAAATAAACACATAAGAAAAAAACCATTTATCCAGTATGCACAAAATTTATTCAAAACAGGAATTTTCAAATTCAAAATTTCAAATGCTTTCGTAGAGGACATGAAAGATGAAATCGAGAAAATCAAATTATATCACGAAACTAAAATCACTCATATAGGCAAACATGAAGATGTAGAAAGCTCAAAAAAAATTGTGTTTTCCAAAATGTTTCCTAATGTTCAACAATACATCAACATCAACGAAAAACAAAAAATATTAATTTGAAACATAATATCTTTATAAGAATATTTTGAAACAATAAAGAAATTTAACGACAACTTTTTTTGCAATGAAACATGTATCTGGATTTCAAGGTCACACCTGCAATGACACCAATAACTTCTACCCCCACAGCGAGTCCCTCACAAGCTGTCCCACCGTCCGCATCGCATGTCTGTCAAATATGTTGCCCCTTAGAAATGGAATATTTCTTTTCAGGTTCAGGTCAGGCGGAATCAGTTAATTTTTTTTGGAAAATGTGGAAATTTTGAGGGAAGCCCGAGGTGTATCGAAGGACGAGCTTTTCAAGTCTGCCTGTGATTTGTTCAAGGGTTCGGCAGGACTTGGTTTGTCAATAATCATTATAAATTTCAGAGTTTGGATGAGTTGGTGGATCAGTGAGGAAAGATTTTCTCCCCTATTTTATGAAGAGGATTTGGAGCAGGAAATAAGTTCCAGAACCAAGGGTAGAAATGAAAGATTCGCCTTGTTTATTTCTTCTATGGAGGGTCTATTCAGTCGGTTATCGATTAAACCAGATGAGGAAAACTCGTGTAAGGAAGATCCGAAGAAATATTTTGCCTTTTTTATTTCAGGTCTTGCTTTGCAAAATCCAAGAACTGTTTCGGAACTTTCTGAGCTCTGCAAGAAATTGGAGGAATCACGGATGTGTGGCTGCTGACAGATATAAATCACACCCAATGTGGATAGGACTGATGTTGGAACCTGATTTAGTGTACCTATTGTGTGACTTCTCATTCTCGGCCATCAACCTCTCGACAATTTTTTGGTAATAAATCTTCTTCCGTTGACGTTTCTGCAATTTCTGATGTTCGATATTGGAATTGTGATTCGGGTGGTCATACATATTCTAACTGTCATATGCCTCGGGCTATTTTTTTTATGGTTGTGGTATTAAAAATGTTATTAAATCTAAATGTCAGAACTAAGCAAAAAACGGAAATCGGGGTGGCGAGCAACTGAACCTTGCCACCAACCAAAGAACCGGAAGTTCAGTAAACCCCGTTCGAAAAATCAAATACCTCCAAAGTCCAACCCCAAGCAAAACCAGTAGAAGCTATCGACAGGTCTTCTTCCGACTGGCAGAATTGGGTTGCCGTCATTCGATCTTTCTTTTCGACCAGAGTAAAAACATGCCCGGTTTTGTTAAAAAAATTAACGATAATCGTCCCTATTTAAATATTAAGATTTTTGATCAAAATGTATTAGCTCTTGCGGACACCGGTAGTAACTCTTCAATATGGGTTCTTCGGGTTTTGATCTCTTGAAAAACCATAACATTCCGATTAAATATGAATCTCCTTTGATGTAACAACTGCAAACGGTAAACCTCAAGATTTCTTGGGTTATATAGAAGTCCCTATTTCTTCATAATGTTACTAAACAAATGAAAATATTAATAATTCCTTCTGTTAAGCAAATCTCATTTTAGGAATGGATTTTTTTGATTTATTTCAAATTCAAGCTAATTTTCATGATTCATCTTTTTCCTAGATTCTTCCCTATGTACCATTAATACAATTGAACCCTTTTCAAAGTTAACATCTCAACAAAAGGAACAATTGCAAGACATTAGGTATACGTTGTTTTGAAAATATAGCTCCTAAAGACCGAATTGATCGTACTCATCGTATTACCCACCACATTGACACTGGTGATGCTAACCTATTGTTCAACGCCAATATCCCTTATCTCCTACCATGCAGGGTCACCTGAACAAAGAAATTGATGAAATGCTAAAACTTAAAGTCATACAACCATCAACATCGTCCTGGTGTAGCCCTCTTTGGTTAGTTCCTAAACGTTCCGGTGAATATCGCGTTTGTTTTGACGGAAGAAAATTGGATGAGGTCACAGCAGATGATACTTGTCCCATGACCTTATTGACTTATCTTGAATAAATTGAGAGATTCTCGATATCTCAGTTCCATTGATTTAACCAAGGCCTTCTTTCAAATTCCTCTAGATGAGTCTTCGCGTGCTAAAACTGCTTTTGCTGTTCATGGAAGAGGACTTTTCGAGTTGTTGTCACTCCGTTCGGTTTGAAGAATAGTCCGAAGGCAATGGCACGATTAATGGACAAAAGTAATTGCACCTGATCTTGCACCATATTGTTTTGTATATTTAGATGATATAATCATAGCAACCCCCACTTTCGAATTACAACTTAATGTTCTAAGACAGGTAGTTTTCTTAGGCTGAAAAATGCCATCTAACTGTTAACTTGGACAAATGCGAATTTTGTAGATCATCTCTTGTCTTCCTTAGTTTTGTGGTAGATGAACAAGGTCTGAGAACAGATCCGGAAAAGGTCTCAGCTGTAATAAATTATCCCTCTCCTAAGAACACTACCGAGATAAAGCGTCTTATTGGTCTTGTGAGCTGGTATAGACGGTTCATTAAAGATTTTTCATCCATTTGCTCCCCTATATCCGATCTCCTCCACGGTCGTAAAAAAGGTCATCCATTACTTGGACCCCTGAAGCTGAAGCGGCATTTTCGGAGATAAAATCCCGTCTTGTTTCTGCCCCTGTATGGCAAGCCTTGACTTTACCAAACCTTTTACCATTCAATGTGACGCCTCGGATACCGGTATAGGTGCCATCTTATACCAAGAATGTGATGGTATAGAACATCCAGTTGCTTATGCTAGCAAAACTTTGACGACATGTCAACGAAAATATACAGTAACCGAGAAGGAACTTTGGCGGTCATTTTTGGTATCGAAAAATTCCGAAGTTATGTCGAGGGTACCAATTCACAGTCGAAACCGATCATGCCTCTTTAATTTATCTTCACAATTTATCTAACCCTTCAGGTCGTTTAACAAGATGGGCTGTAAAGCTTGCCCAATATGATTTCGTTATCAAACATCGCAAAGGTTCTCTTAATGTGTGGCTGATGCTTTGTCGCGGTCAGTAGCTGAGATTTCCGTCATAGATGTTTGCACTTTTAAACCAGATTCATGGTATAAGTCTATGTTAAAAAAAGTTGTGGATAATCCTGAAGCATATCCGTCTTTTCGAGTAGAAAATGACGTATTGTACAAGCACATTTCATCTAGGAGTCGAATTGTGTCTAACTTAACAGACTGGAAAATTGTAGTGCCTTCAGCAAATCGTTTAGAAGTTTAAAATTCTATCATGATAATGAGACTGCTGCTCATTTTGGAGTTTCCAAACCCCTCTCCCGTATATCGGAATTATATTATTGGCCAAGGATCAGGAAAGATGTATATAAATATGTAAGAAAATGTTCTGTCTGTGCTGCTAGTAAAAGCTCCAATCTTCCTCGAGCTGGTCATATGGGTACCTATAAGAATATTAACTTCCCATTCAGTGTGTTTCAGCTGATCTACTCGGTCCTTATCCCGGTCCAAAGAACGAAATCGTTACGTCTTGGTAGTTGTAGATGAGGTTCACCAAGTTGTGTGTTGGTCCAACCTATGCCTAATGCTTCATCGAAAGAATATTGAAGTGAAATAACGTATTTCTTATCTATGGTGTACCTCAAATTTTCATGGTTGACAATGGAAGTCAATTTGTCCGCAGAGAATTCAAAAAATTGATGGAAACCTATAAGGTTAAAAAAAATTGGTATAATGCCAAATATCATCCCAAGTAAATTTCTCTGAGAGAGTAAATAAAGTAATTGTTACCGCTATACGTTGTTATATACTTGACAATCACAAAACTTGGGACTCCTTCATTTTTAAGGTGGCCCAAGCAATGAGAATTTCTAAAACACGATGTGACGGGGGTACTCCCCTGCTTTTTTGAATTTCGGAAGAAATGTCCCGGTAACGGTGATTTCTACGGTAAATTTCAAAATGATATTAATTTTCCTCTATTTCAGATAAATGTGAAACGGCTTGATGATATTCAAGAACTTCCAAATCTATACATATCGATGTATGGAAACGTCTACGTCAAGCTTATGAACGGAATGCTTGCCAGTACAATTTGAGAAAGCGTGACGTTGGGTTTCATGTTGGTGATAAGGTTGGAAGAGGAATATCACTTTGTCCTCTGCATAGGTAACTATTCTGCAAAATTAGCTCCTAAATATATTCTTTGTAGAGTTAGGAAAGTATTTCAAAATTGGTTTATGAGCTTGAAGACATGGAAGGTCGAGATTTAGGTCGTTGGCATGTGAAAGATCTTAAATCTGCTTTCGTCGATGATGGAATTCTTCATCTAGTGATGAAGAGTATATCAGTGCAGGTTCAGATATTTTTTAACTTTTTTCCTCACTAAGAATTTAATCTTTTTTCATGATAAATATGATGTCTTTCCTCGAAGTTGACGTAGATGGTGTCCGAAATAATTTTCTAGCATAGAATCAATTATGCTCAATTTTTAAAAGCGTTTGTCCATAGACAATGCCTATATGGAACTTTTGCTTCAATATGAAAATTTAGCATATGAATGTGTATGAAGATTTTAGCTTCCCTTTAGTTAAACGTCTTTTGAAAATCATTCATACATTATTTCATCTCGTTTTGTGCTATTCTTTTTCCTGTATCATTGTCAATGAATTGTACCTACAGTTTTTTATTTCCTCTATCTGAGGGTTGATTGAATACAATGGTAGATACCTACCTTATTCAACTAAGTTCCAAGTATTGAGACTGATATCTCAAGGTTTTCTTTTTCAATTAAAAAAATTTGTAAGCTCCTTGAGTTTACAAATTTTTTCCACCCAGTTGGGTGGTGTGTAACGTTATAATCGCCCTATTGAATGAAACGCCACTGCTCGGAATCCGAAACTTCGTGCGCGGCCGCATCAGAGTCCACCTGAGAATATTGTTTGATTGAAATCGGGTGAACGCGAAGTTTTTTTAAAGAATATGTTAGTTGAGAGGAATGAATATCGGAAGTTTTTGAACTGGTGTTTTCTAGTGAGCAGATATAGTGTCGATTTTCCTGGCAAATTTTCTTAATTTTCTTGTGCTTCATTGGGATGAGTATTGAAATTTTTCTTTTCAATTGTATAGTTGAATTCGGAATAATACTTTTCTTGAATTCATTTTCGAAATTCTCAATTTCAATTTCTTTGTTCTTGTCAGGAGTTTTTTTGCTTAGTGCAAAAAAAGACTTATATTCCTTTTTTAATTATCAGGTTGATATAACTGTGTCTGGTCGATTGAGAAAACTTATTTGATTTATATTTTAAGTTTTCACTTTGTGATTCAATTTATACAGGGTGTCCCGAAAACAATGGATAAGCCTGCAACTATAGATAGACACTGTCGTGGTCTAACTTATTCCAAATTTTGACCTTAATGAAAATTCCACGGTTTCGGAGATATTCATGGTTTTCGTATCTTAGAAAATTTCCAAGTGCGATTAGTTTTTCGAGTGCCATTTCTACAAATGGAGAGGTATTTCGTTATGGTTTTTTTAATTTCACATGAGATAGTTCAGCTATCGGAACAAAGACTCAAATTCATTAAAACTAGTGTAAAAAGTTAGAAACTCGTGAATTACAAAAAAAATTGATAACTAAATGAAATTTCCTTCAAGTTTGATGAGCTACAGTGTAAAAAAAAATGTAGGACGCCCTGGTAGACATCATCTTAAAAACTTGCTCAGTTATTGCAGATTCCAAAAAGGTATCATACACCTAGGCATTCTGTAGTTTTTCATTCTCGTAACTACTTGATTACCAAATAGTCGAAAAAATTTCGAAAAAGTTTTTGTTGTAATCGTTATTCTGAGCTCATGTGTTAAAGTCAGGAGGGCATTTTTGTTGGAATCTAGTGGAAAATTATGAAAATTATTTTTATTTTGAAAAAAGCAGTAGCGTATCGTTTCTCTGGTTGAATAGAAATATGGCATTATTTGCATTCAACACCCTGTATCTCGAAAACCTTACCGGACCTAATTGTATTTGACAAAATTTCTTATTTTCTTACATTCTGTACAGTGTTAAAAGAAAGTATCAACTTAAAAAATACCCTGTGTGTGCTACAATAGAGGTACATATGTGGAATATTCATTACAAATAAAATAAAACGAATATTACCAAATTACTATTCGATGGAAAAAATAAAACGAATTAGTACCAAATACTTATTCATTGAAAATGAATAAAGATTTCGAAATCAAACAATGAGTTCAGTCATTCATAGCTTAAATTTATTCGTAAAAAATGAAACTCTGCTTGCATAGAACAATAACACAGCTCATTACGCAGTAAGAGTGAAAAAATCACCTGAATGCAAAATACCCTCAAAGGTGGATAGGTCGGCTTGGCCCTTTTTCATGGCCCCCGAGATCACCGGACTTAACCCCCTGGATTTTTTATTGGGGGAGCCTAAAAGATCTAGTCTACTCCAAGCCAATATCTTCGATGGGGAGTTACGGGCTCGTATCCAAATGCAGCTCAAATTAATACGTAGCATTAAAAGTGCGTTCATTAAAAGGTGTAGAGCGGGTATAAGGACGCACGGACGTCAATTTGGACATTTATTATGAGTAAATGATCGATATGAATATGAACTTATTGTTTATTTGCATTCTTCATTCATTTCTGATGAATAGTAATTTGGTTAAAGTTCTTGGAAAGATTCATACTTTTGCTATTGAACAATAACCATAAGGTAAAACAAATCAGAATAGGTAGGTTTAATCATACATTAACATTAACACATGAGCTCAGAATAACGATAACAACAAAAACAGTTTTTCTAAATTTTCGACTATTGGATTACCAATAGTCGAAGTAGTTACGAGAATGAAAAACTACAGAATACCTAGGTGTATGATACCTTTTTGGAATCTGCAATAACTGAACAAGTTTTTAAGATGATGTCTACCAGGGGCGTCCTACAATTTTTTTACACTGTAGCTCATCAAACTTGAAGGAAATTTCATTTAGTTTTCAATTTTTCTTTGTAATTCACGAGTTTCTAACTTTTTCACACTAGTTTGATGAATTTAAGTCTTTGTTTCCGATAGCTGAACTATCTCATGTGAAATTAAAAAAAACATAACGACATACCTCTCCATTTGTAGAAATGGCACTCGAAAAACTAATCGCACTTGGAAATTTTCTAAAAATACGAAAACCATGAATATCTCCGAAACCGTGGAGTTTCATTAAGGTCAAAATTTGGAATAAGTTAGACCACGACAGTGTCTATCTATAGTTGCAGGCTTATCCATGTTTTCGGGGACACCTGTATAAGTATTTCTGAATTCATGGTTTCCAGATATCTGAAATTTTTTTTAATAATTTCTTAATTGATTTTTTTTCTCTGAATTTTGTAAAGCCATTTTTGTTTGCGATTTTTCTGAACTATTGTTCATCAAATTTTTTTTCTGCATTTCTGCAAGTTTTTTTTTTAAATTTTTTGGTTGCATGAATAGTTTTTTTCTGGCAGAACGTGCTGCTGGAATTTTTTTATTGAAATGTATCTACGATACTGATCTCGATTTTCTCTATCAATTAGGAGTGAAGAGTTGCCTGTTTCATTGATACCTATTTGTGACCAAGATTTCAAGGAAATCGCTCATCTAATGCCGTACGATGGTTCCAACCAACATATGGGAAGTGTGTCAGTGACAGAAAATTGGCAGCCATCTTCGTGCCAGTGTCATCCACAATCTTATCGTTCCCAGGCACATACTCTAGAACTTGAATATCGGAAGAGGAAATTGTCAGTTGACAGAAATTTGGCAACCATCTTCGTGCAACTGTCATCCACCATCTTATCGTTCCAGGACTTCAAGGAAGAGGATGAATAAAGAGATTAATCGTAAATATATAAAATTTGTTAACGTTAACGTTAACGAAATTAAATTCGATATTTAGGATGAAATACCACTATTTAAATCATGGGAGATGATTACCCTTCAAGTAGGGTCCTGTAGCGGTCACTCTTGGAAGAACAGAAGATCGAAAATCATCACTTGGAACGCCAGACCTGGTTTAAAACACCCTCCTGGCCCAAGAGCAAGAATTAAGTATTTTGTATATGAATATTGAAGGTATTTATTCGAATAGTTTTAAGTTTCAATTTGTAAAAACGGCGAGGCAGGGTTTCTTTCTACTAAGGTTTTTCCCTGTGCTCTGGTATCATACGACAGAAAAGGTATGGTACCCCGTTTTGCACCAACCTCAGCTATAGGGACTTTTTTGTTTCATGTATTGTATTTGTTAGTTCTCAATTCAAAAAGAATATATATATATAAATATATATATATACCACCTATAAATATTATTAGTATGGGAGTCATATTAGACATTGAACTTAGTATTACAGAAAAAGAAATAAAGAGAAATGCAGAATCGAAATATGAAATGTGAAATATGAAAATGTGAGGACGGTTAAAAAGGAGAACGGTAGTGGAAAATAAAGTAAA
>CM024247.1:5277297-5334613 GCA_013421045.1 Propylea japonica
ACACTTAATGACAGCAAACAATGTTGAAAATGATTGTTCATTGTTTTGAGATTTCTCGTAGTGCTTTGAATAATATTGAGCGTTAAAATGGGTCATTGATGATCACTTTCGACACATTAAAATCACCTTTATTTCGAGGTCGGCGGAAAAAATATTTTTAACACCCTTCCACGTTAATTAACGTCACTTTCAACACTCATATCATTTGAAGTTTATTGTCATTGCAAATTCGCCCATTTCATTATCAAATTAGGGCAGTTGTACAAAATAGCTATTTATGATATGAGAGTTAAAAGTAACGCTTTATTTTGTGAGTGAAAAAATTTTTGAAATGAGTGGGACGAATAAAAAATATCAAAAATGAAATCACTCTTAACACAAATACCTTACAATGTTTTTGTACAACTGCCCTATAATGAAATGGGCGAATTTGCAATGACAATAAACTTCAAATGATATAAGTGTTAGAAGTGATGTTATAAACGTGCAAGCGTGTTAAAAATATTTTTAACACGCCTTCACGTAAAAAAACAATTTAAAACATTTTAACATTGTTGCTGCCATAAAAATGTTACTTTCAATGGCAGGTGTAAAAAACATTGTATTTGTGTTAAAAGTGATTTTATTATGTTTATAAAATTGTTCAATTCGCTCCGCTCATTTCACAAACTTTTTCACTCACAAAATAAAACGTCACCTTTAACACTCCTATCATGAATTTAGCTATTTCTATTGACAACGATTCGTTTCGGGAAAAAAATTGTGAAACGAAAATGTTTTTCCATGATTTTTTTATTAAGAACGGGGTGTGCATCCAAAAAAAAATGCGGTTTTCAAATTATTGCATAATGTTCTACGAGAGTACAAAAGATATTTCTCTTGTCAAATGATACTTTCCGAGAAAAGAATTCTGAAATCGAAAACGTTTTTTCATGATTTTCCTATGGAGAACGGAACGTGCATTCAATTAAAAACGGTTACATCGAACAGTAATTGACATGTCTAAACGTAGATATATAAATCATTGTGGGGTTCACTTTAAACTTGAAATTTCAAGTCGACTCGAAATCGTTTTTACTATGACCAACCTAGTCCTTCAAGATCATTCTGGACTCATAATAATATTATGAGTCCATTATATAAACCATATTCTTTGAATTCACCTGAAATTTTTTTAGATTTAAGAGTAAATTGTTGGCGCCGATTCGAAAAACGGTAAAATATGACTGGGTGCAAAATACCAAAAAAAAAATGGGTTTCAAATGGTACTTTGAACCTATATTGAGATGGAAAATATTGTATTGAGTGGAATGTATAATTTAAAAATATGTATTTCCAACAACAACACGAAGGAACAAGTGTACAGTCAATTAGAAAAATTGCCTTTCCTCCAGCAGTAGGGGGTCACAAAGACCTTATCTTGATAACCACTCCACGAACAAATTGATTGAGCTCCACAACCGATCGGGATGGCAGGTCCTGTGTTGGAGGGCTGAAGAAAGACTTTTACACTAGTTCTATGTGACCTTTCCTCAGTCAGGTACGCCAATGATATCACTCACAGTGAAAACTCACTAACTTTTAGTTTTATATTATTTGTCCAAAAGATTTTGAATGAAATAATGATCGCAAGATCAAATTTTATTGGAAACTGAATTTATTTGAAAACTTTATTTGGAAACGGTAAACAATGAAAATGGATGCATATGCTAAGAAATCTGAATTAATTTCTGACAATGACAACGAATGAATTCAATGTGTAAAATGAATGTGCGTCGTCGCGAGGAAACTTACAGCTGGTAGAGTGGTAACATATTATTGTAAACAAACTTTACCGGGAAAAATCAAATGAAAATGGAACAATTTACTAGTCGGAAAATCGAAATATTTTAAAATAATTAAATGATCAGACGTTCACTTTGGCGTGAACAAAATCCGCCCACCTAAAATTAATATAATTTTATTTGACAATGAAATACAGAAGAAACAATGGAACTATTGAAATTCAAAATCGGATATTTAGCGGAATTAATTTGGATACTGCTCGGGTAAGTGCCGGTCGCTGTTTTAACGGACGCAACTCGAGAAATACCGTCAGGTCCAGAGAATAATTCAGTTATTCGGCCAAGGGGCCACGATGCAGGATTTGAATCGACTCCTTGATTAATACTACATCGCCAACAATTGGGCAGTCTTTTTCTACCTGCTATTTGTTGCGTTGCATTATAGTATGCAAATATTCTTGTGACCTTTTTTCCAAAATTGTCTATAAAGTTTCTGTTGCTGTTGCCATCTATTTAAGGGTGCTTGATTATCGATATGCGAAAATTCAGGGGGAGACAATAAAGGGACACCGATTAAAAAATGACCAGGAGTTAAAAAAATCGCCTGATTCTGAAAGATCACTCGATAGAGGGTATATTGGTCGACTGTTTAATACAGCCTCAATACGAGCAAATAGAGTAGCTAGTTCTTCAAAAGTAAACGCGACAGAACCGAGCTGCTTAGTAAGTAGACGTTTTGCCGATTTTACCCCGGCTTCCCAATGCCACCAAATGGCAATCGGATACAGCCTGAAATTGATTAGGATGTTTTTAATATCCTTTTGAAGTTTAGGACCGCTGAGAAGACGATCGTTCAAAGACTTGCCGGACAAATCAGGATCAGAGGCGTTAAAAACAACTCTGAGTTTCGTTGTTGAACTTGATTCTTTTCGAACTACATGATGAGGTATTACGTATTTGTCCGATATTTTAGAAACGGACATGTGATTCAAGGACAAATATTCCAACATGAAACTTTGGTAAGCCTCATATGAGTCCGGATTTTTCAAAAGGCGCTTCTCAAGTGATAAGAAAGATCTGAATGACCTATTTGAATTATAATTCAACTCCGAAAATTCATCGTCAGGTTTGAACGGGAGGCAGACAACATACCGACCACTTTTTTCGCGGGAATGGGTTTCTTGAAAATGTTTTTCCACGTACTCATCGGAGGGATTCAATACTCTGGCCTCAGGAACTTCTTCCAATCACCAAAATGCCTGAAGTGCATCACCAAGAATGGATTCAGTGAGCAGAAGTGAAGTTGATGTGAACTCTTTTTATTTTCTTGCACGGGACTGATAATAATCCATCCGAAAAATGTATTGACCGCGGTTGGGAAACCAACAGATGATAAACGACCATCCCTATCGAACACCATCGAATATGTGTCAGCTCCCAATAACATATCTACAGGGTGCGACATATGAAAATTTTTGTCCGCTAAATCCAAATTATCGAAATGTTTGATGATTTCTGGAGACAAGGACACAGAAGGTAAATTATTGGTTAACTGAGGTAATACAATGGCTTGCAACTCTAGAATGTTCGAATTTGAGATTGGGCACAACTTGCATGTGACCATGGCTAATGCCCTTGCTTTGGATTTGCCAATACCGGAAACATGAATGTCTGTGGGATTGATTTCCAAACCTAATTTATGGACTAAATGTTCCGTGATCGCTGACATTTGGGAACCGGGATCAAGAACAGCTCTGATAGAAATTTTCGAGCATCCGCGGTTTGAATTCTAGCTTGAACAGTACCAAGCAATACCTGATTAAGGGAGGATACCTTTTTATTCAAATGACATGAGTTGACCAAATTTTCACTTGAGTTTTGGGATCCGCGATCAAAACCTTCTCGACTGGCTGAAGGATCGAACGAAACACGAGTATTTTCATGGGAGTTGGAACGGACGTTGCCAGAAAAGACGCATTATTATCAGGGTGTAAGCTGGTGTGGTGGCGTTTGGAACTGCAGAACTTGCATGCATTTTTTGAAGCGCAATCTTTTATATTATGAAGGCCTAAGCAATTGAAATAGCGTTTTGAGCTCTTCAAAAAATTGAATTTAGATTCTCGAGACATACTCGTGTATTGTGAACAGGCGAATAGTGGATGCGCTTCATTGCATTTCGGACAACGAAATTTTCGAGTGTTTGGAATTCCATGAGATCGATCGGAAATCTGATGTTGGGATTGAGAAGTGGAAGCAGAATTAGCATGAACATATTATGTGTTTTGGTCCTGACTGAATTGACCTGACGAGATGTAGTCTTGGAGGAATTTTGCTCACAGAACTCATGTGCTTGAAGTTGCTGTGCGGCAAAATCCATTAAACTTTTGTACTCTGGAATTTCAGAGGTACCAACTTGATTTTCGAATGTCTTCTGGTGTGAGGATCATGTTTCGCAACGCCAACGAAAATAGTGGAAAATCCGTCAAGTCCTTTATATTTAAAGCTTTGATGGCATTGACAGCTGTTTGATGGCAATTCAGAAAATCCTTAAGATTTGCAACCGAGCTATTAGAAAAGGATTTCAAATTCAAAATTTCATTCAAGTACATGGTTGCTAGGAGCCTGGGATTTTGAAATCTATTTTTCAAAGCGTCATAGGCTAACTTATAATTATCATTTGAAAGTTGTAAACCTGATATTACAGCAAGAGCATCATTTCTCAAATAGGATTTCAAGAGCTGAAATTTCTGAATGGGCGCTAAACTCTGATTCTCGTGGAACAACGAATTAAATAACTGAAAGAACTCTGGCCATTCTGAACTGTCGCCAGCAAATGTGGGAATATTAATTTTTGGAAGCAAAAGAGGTGAATCTGAATTCGACTGGGGACTTTGCGAACTAGCTAATAATGTTGATGGTGGTTCTTGGCGTTTCAAAAACAAAAATAATGCTCTGATCTTAGTGATCATATCATCGAAGGCTAGTTCCGCACTATTTGTATCGACACGATCTTCCGATTATTAAGCGAAAAATTTAATTCCATCTTTCCTCTTGTATTTCCTGAAATCTCGATTCATTTGCTAGAATCTTCTCCTGATAAGCTTCAGTTCATATAATTTTGAAACATCAAAATTTTTGACTCGCGTCCAAATCCCGGTCACATATGAAAAAATATTAGATCGTTTGTCTACTAATTTATTCAATGCTTCATTGCCAGTATCCGTTTTCGCCGGGCGCATATTGGCCAAGAACTAAATGGAAACAGAGAAAAATAGGAGCGAACGCGAAAAAGACAACAAATATGAACTGAAGTGATACAGATGTTACAATATGTGGTCTTACCAGCTGTAGGCGGCAATGTTGCCAGGCGTCGATGAATATCTGATGAAATTGAAAATCTTCAAAAATAGGTCAAAAGGCTGCAAAATACTTGAAATTCGTTATTTCTTTTTGAATATAAGGGGTGAAATATCCGGCCCGAAGGACCAAATTATTGTGTTGGGGCCGATTCGAAAAACGTAAAAATATGACTGGGTGCAAAATACCATAAAAAATGGGTTTCAAAAATGGTACTTGAACCTAATTTGAGATGGAAAATATTGTAATGAGTGGACTGTATAATTATGAAAATTTGTATTTCCCAAACAACACGAAGGAACAAGTGTACAGTCAATTAAAAAAATAGCCTTACCTTCTCCAGCAGTAGGGGGTCGCAAAGACCTTATCTTGATAACCACTCCACGTCCACGAACAAATTGATTGAACTCAACAACGATCGGGATGGCAGGTCCTGTGTTGGAGGGCTGAGAGAAGACCTTTTACACTAGTTCTCTGTGACCTTTCCTCAGTTAGGTACGCCAATGATATCACTCCAGTGAAAACTGACTACTAACTTTTAGTTTTATATTATTTGTCCAAAGAATTTTGAATGAAATAATGATCGCAAGATCAAATTTTATTGGAAACTGAATTTTATTTGAAAACTTTATTTGGAAAACGGTAAACAATGAAAATGGACGCATATGCTAAGAAATCTGAATTAATTCTGACAATGACAACGAATGAATTCAATGTGTAGAATGAATGTGCGTCGTCGCAAGGAAACCTACAGCTGGGTAAAGTGGTAACATATTATTGTAAACAAACTTTACCGGGAAAAATGAAAATGAAACAATTACTAGTCGGAAAATCGAAATATTCAGAAATAATTAAATGATCAGACGTTCACTTTGGCGTGAACAATAATGTTAACTTTAATTCAGAATCCTGTGAAACATGTCTCTGATATTCAATTAAATATATTTGTACTTCGACTGAAGAAATATAATATGTGTAGTAACCGAAAACAGAATTTTTTTATTTTAACTACCCGTCGTTCTATACAGGGTGTCCCAGGAAGAATGCGATAAACGAATACCATGAATCAATGACATCAAAGAAGGAGTCGCAACAAGAGGTTTTGATCCTTTGAGGGCCTTTGTTTGGGTAAACAGGGTGATATTCATCTTATTAGATTAGATAGTGGTCGATCGGCACGGATAACCTTGCACGCGACCAATAAGGTCTTTTGTGCGTTATATATCTTATGACTGAAATTTCAGAATTTTCAACTCTCAAACTATTCAACCACATGATTTGAAAGTTTGCACCCTTTACGATTGCAATAATTCAACATTTCAGATCAGACTAGAAAATTTCGGGCTTTTTCTATTTTCAGTAATTTGAATATCATATAGATTAGATTAGATTAGAGGAGGGGCGACAGATCAAAACCGACCTTGCGAGCACCTTGACCTTAAGATCTATTGTGCATCCCCGCGCTGTTTACCAGTCCGGCAGCAAAGTCTCAATGAACTTCACCACCTTTCTGGGGGCCACATCCATTACTTGTTCAGGCTTTAGGAACCTGGAGCCAAGATGCCGTAACCGTTTCTGGTGAACAGCTTCACACTCACATAGCAGGTGTCTAGCTGTCTCGGTGGCTTCTTGACAGAAGCGACATGTACTATCGGGCGCCTTTCCCATGTTTTTTAAGTGATACCTCACAGGACAGTGCCCAGTGAGAGCGCCCGTCAGTTTCCTCAGTTCCAATTTGCTGAGTGAGAGGACTTTCTTGGTCCAGCTCGTCGAGTGAGAGAGAAGTGACTTAGCTTGCTTTTGACCATTGGTCGTACGCCAGGACATAAGCTTCCTCTTTTGTTCCCAGTCCTTAATAGCCATAGCCTGATGACTGGCTGGGAAGCCGCAAAACGGTTCTGGTCCAGTGAAGGGGGTTGTCCCTCCTTCCCTGGCCAGTCGGTCCGCCGCTTCATTGCCGTGAATCCCGGAGTGACCAGGCACCCAGATGAGATTGACCTGGTTCTTTTCTCCGAGTAGGTTAAGTGACGTTTTGCATTCCCAGACCAACTTTGACTTCACTTGTGGAGAGTCAAGCGCTAGCAGGGCTGCTCTGCTGTCAGATGCTATATATATTTTCTTTCTTTGGTAGTTGCGTTCCGCACAGAGCGCAACGCACTCCCTTATAGCAAGTGTCTCTGCCTGAAAAACCGAAGGACAGAGACCCATTGGTATGGCTAATTGGATTGAGGGACCGTAAACACCGGCTCCGACTCGTCCGTCTTCAGTTTTCGAGCCATCAGTATAAAATACCGTAGACCCTCTGGGGAAAACTAATTCTTTATTAGCCCATTGGTCACGACTTGGGAATGTCGTGGTAAAGTTTTTCTGAAACTCGTGTCTCAAGGGGAGGTTGTCTGTGACTACATCCTGAAGCTTCTTACACTCATTTAGAATGCGGAGGTGCCCTGAGTAGTCACCAATTTTCAGCTCCCGCTCCCTTGCTACTCGGAGAGCCCATCTGGCCGCCTCACTTTCCAGAAAAATCTCTAGAGGAGGCAGGTCCAGGATGACTTGCATGGCAGCAGTTGGGCAGGAGCGAGATGCGCCTGTTACGGATAGACACGCTGTTCTTTGTAGTTTTCCTAGGGCTAGTTGTCCCGAAACTAGTTTTGCTCTTGGCCACCAAATGAGAGCCGCGTAGCTCACGATTGGCCGAACAATGGATTTGTAAATCCAATTCGTTAGTTCAGGTTTTAATCCCCACGTACCTCCGACCATCCTCTGGCATATGAAGAGAGCTCTCTGGCCCTTACTGATCACAGCTTCGAGGTGTAAACTCCAGGAGAGTTTTTGGTCGAAGATCACACCAAGATATTTGGTGTGGTTCGTTGGGGTTAGGGTGGTCCCGTTCATAGTAATTGTTTTAAGAGAGAGTTTTTTCCTCTTGGTGAATGGCAGTAATATCGTCTTTTTGGGATTTATATTGAGACCTTCTCGGAGACACCACTCGTGAGTTAAGGTTAGGGCAGTTTGCATTCGATCACTAATTGTGTCGTCATGCTTACCCCGAACCATTATCACAAGGTCATCTGCGTAACCGCAGATCTCAAAACCCGCACTTGTAAGTGTTTTAAGAAGATCGTCAACGACCAGTGACCACAAGAGTGGCGATAAGCATCCCCCTTGTGGGCATCCGTCTCCGGGCGTCGCAGTAACTGAAGCTGCGCCCAGTTGCATATTGATTATCCGGCTGTTCAGCGAAGCCATAATCCAAGCAACCGTTGCCGGCTCCACTCCTCTCTTGACCAGCGCACGGTGGATGGACTTCCTTGGCGTATTCGAGAACGCGCCTTCTATGTCAATAAAAGCGCAAAGAGCAACCTCTTTGAACTCTAAGGCTTTCTCCAGTTTCCTGGTGAGGCTATGGAGAGCTGAAATCGTTGATTTTCCTGCTTGATATGCATACTGATCTTTGTGTAGAGGAAACTTAGAAAGTAAGCCCGCTCTAATATCTTGATCAATTATCTTCTCCATCGCTTTCAAGAGAAAGGAGGATAGGCTGATAGGGCGGAATGATTTTGCATCAGTCCCTGGCCGTTTACCAGCCTTAGGAATGAAGCTCACTCTCACGTCCCGCCAGCATTCAGGGATGTATCCCCAGGTGAAGCTCCGTCGAAAGAGGTCCACGAGGTCCGGGAGTATGACCTGCAGTCCCCTCTGAAGCAGTACCGGGTAGATGCCATCCCCGCCTGGAGATTTATAAGGTTTGAAGGACTCGATTGCCCATCGAACCCTCTCTTTTGTAAAGAGTTTGGCGGCAATCTTTCTGGCTCCTCGTCTGGGTGCCGAGACATCCTGATTCGGTTTATTGCCCAGAAAGATTCGGGAGCCTGGAAAGTGAGTCTCTAGCATGAGTGACAACGTCTCGTCATCTGTGCCAGTCATCTCACCATCCATTCCCCTTAGCTGCCCTAGACCATTACTATGGTCTTTTGATAAGACCTTATGTAGTCTGGCGGCATTTGGCGTGTCCTCAATGCTCTGACAAAAGGTACGCCACGACTTCCGCTTGGCATTACGCAGTTCTTTACTATATTCAGTCGTTGCCGCTCTATAAGCAGTCTTGTCTTCCAGCGTCCTAGATTTAGACCATTTATTATATAGTGTGCGGGCTTTCTTACGTAGCTTTGCGAGGTTGGAGTTCCACCAGGGCACGTCCCTACTGGATGTCGACCGTTTGAGCGGACAGCTATCCTCATAAGCCGTTAAAATCCGGCTTCGGAGGTGCTCCGCAGCCAGGTCAATGCCATCCACAGAGTCCATGCCCCTGACCCCCGAAAGCTCCCCGCTGCCCTCCAGCAGACAGCGGTAAAGCTCCCAGTTGGTCCTTCTAGGATTCCTTTTAGGCTCCTGTATATCGGCTCAATGTCGATGTCGAACCGGATTTGTCTGTGGTCAGATAGGGAAGCCTCATCTGAGACATGCCAGTTCGAAATTTTGTGATGTAGGGCTGGGCTAATAAGGGTAAGGTCCAGTACCTCTTCCCTGATTGCATTGCGGAATGTAGGTTCACTACCCCGATTTGCTACTCCCACCCCTTCAGTCATAAGAAAATCAAGTAAATTCTCACCTCTTCTGTTGATATTAGAGCTCGCCCAGACTGTGTGGTGTGCGTTGCTATCACATCCGATGATGAATTGCATGTTCAGCTTTTTGCAGTAGTTCACCAAATTGGCCACCTCCTCGGGTGGGGATGCTTCCTCCTCATGGTGGTAACTTGAAGCTATGACCACTTTGACGTTACCTCCGGGAAGACGGACATCCATAACTACTGCTGCAATGTCGCGTTGTATAAATCTGGAGAGAGGCAGATATTGTAAGTTTTTGTTAATGTAGAGTGCCGCTCTGGGGGCCAGCGCCCCTTCATGATAAATAAGTTTACCTGACCCATTTGGTAGTCGTTTGATCTTGGATCCCATGACCCAAGGCTCCTGTACCAGCATTACGTCTAGGTCTTGTTTTACCAACCTCCAGAGGGCCGCATCTGTAGCAGCCTTGGCGTGGTGGAGGTTGATTTGGAGGCACCTAATGGTGTTCCTCCTTTGTGTGTTTCCACGGTTTTCCTTTATTCCGGGGAATAGGTCGCTTGTCGCGCTCCTGCCGGAGTGGAGGCGGCCTTCTGTCCCCCGGTTTCTCTTGCTTAAGAGCCTTTGTTGTCTTGGGCTCTTCCTCCGCCCTGCTGGAAGTTTGGACTACTTCCATTGGAGCCGGCGTAACAGTCGCCTGGGCTGACGCCGAGGGCTCTGACTCCGCTAGGGCAGAATCGTGAACCACGGCGCCAGAACTCCCAGGTACCACCTCGCCAGCAGCCGCAGAGCTTTGAGTGCTCGCTGGTTTTTTCGTCCAAAACTTGACCTTTCCCAGTCTGTAGTTGACCATGCAATCTAGCGCTTGTAGAGCGGCTAGGCTTCCACAGTCCAGCGAGAAAACGATCTCTCGGCAGTTTTTCCCCGTGTCCCCTACCTTCAGCACTTTCCACTGAGCGGTGTTTACACTGGGGTTTTGTTTGTCGATGAAGGTCCGGATCTCCTCGACGGTGTACTCCAAGCTATTTGGGAAATAGGCAGTGGCCACCGCCGCACCTGGGATGTTCTTTTCATCCCTGACTTGGACCTTCATGTGGGGGAGTTGCAGCTCCTCTTCTTTGGATTTCACCCAGTCGGCTGTAGCCTGATTATCACAGTTAATCACCATGAAGCCTGGGCGAAATACCACATTATTGAAGGTGGGGACTATGTTGTCCTCACACCCCAGTATAAGACGAGCCAGTCTTTTTTCCAGCTCGGTCATATCCTCTACCGCTAGGTTGCTCTCGGGATGATCGGCCGGAACGAGTCCAACTTTTACTCCCTTGAGCATCCCGCTGTAGGTGGATTTGGGCGGTCTGACGGCAGTTCGAGAGCCGGACTTCTGCTGAGGCCTACTTGTGGAGGCAACTCGAGCGTCGAGTGGTCTCTGCGTGCCCTTTACGCCTTTCCCCTGAGACGTCGAGGGTCTCGATTGTTCCCGTTTGGGATCAGCTCGAGACGTCGACGACCCAGGTTGTTGCGTTTTTGCTTTCTTTGTCGCACTTTGCTCGGGGGTTGACTCCTCGGACCGAATATCATATAGGTGAACATTATATGTTTTTTTCATTTCTTAACCACAGAGAATTAGTTAATAAGAAAAATTAAAAATCTCTGCTTGACATGTTCATACAGGGTGCTCAAGAAATGATCAATAAACATAACCTTGTGAGTAAAAGTTAAAACTTCAATAACTCTCAAACTGTTAGATCGAATGATTTCAAATTTGGAAGTTTTGTCACATTTTACGATTGCTATCTATACTAATATTGTAAAGAGGTAAGGTTTGTGTGTTTGTATGTTTGTGAATTTATTCAATTGTAAGGGCTTATCTCGGGATCTACAGAACCGATTTTAAGAATTCTTTCACCAATAGAAAGCCACATTATTCTTGAGAGCTAAAGGCTATATAAAAAACCGAAAAATAAGAAGGCTTTCACGTGGTAGTCCGTTTTGCAAAGTGAATAGGATAAAAAACGTATGAAATCCGAAGCAGCGGACGGCGCGCGATGGCTTCGGGTTTAATGCGGTTCACATTCGTGCTCGCTTCGGGAGAAGGGGGCGTAGCCTTTTACATCTGAGCGCGGCTCAGTCGCGTTATCTGTGCCCTGTGCACCTGTGGTCTCGTGGTCGGCTCTTTATGCAGCGGACGTCACCGTAATTGAATTTTTCGAAACAATATTAGCACACTTTCGACATTCGGCCACATAACAATGGAACGGACATACTACTAATACGTTCCTACGATACCAATGAGTTGTCAGTTTTTATTAATGAAAATGTACCGAAATTAGTCAAAGACCAGAGAAAAGATTTTGATGAACTAAATTTATTGTGCGCTTAATAACAGAGGTTTAACTTTCTTTCTTGACGACCCGGAAGGCACTGCCAAAACGTTTCTTGCAAATTTGGTATTTGCAAAAGTAAGACAATCCGGGAGAAATGGACTATCCGTTGCCTCTTCAAGGATTGTCGCTACTCTGTTAAATGATCGGAAAACAGCACACTCCACCTTCAAGCTACCTCAGACAGTCTAACTAGAGTAACAGTCAGTTTGTTCCATATGTAAAAATTGGCCACTCGGGAAACTTTTACGAGAAACATCTTTAATTATACCTATGGGACGAATGTACCATGAGTCATAGAGCTCATGTTGAAGCAGTAAACCGAACGCTTAAAGACATCAGAAAATCTGATCCTATAATGGGTGGCGTTACTTTTGTTTTCCCGGGCGATTTTCGGCAAACACTGCCTGTAGTAACAAAAGGAACACGCGCCGATGTCATTAGAGCATGCTTAAAATCTTCTCACTTATGGAGTTCGGTTGCATCTCTCAATTTACAAACGAACATGAGATCACATTTTAGCGAAAACGATGATGACGAATTTCCCCGTAAACTACTCAATCTAAGCGAAAGAAAAATTGTATATATATATATATATATATTGCACAGGTTGGAAAATCTAATTGATGCAATATGTCCCGGTCTTGAAAATTGATTGGAGAGAGTTTATTATTGGTTTTGTTCCAGGGCAATATTGTACCGGCGTGAACTTAGCCGGTAAAGTTATCCTGTAAAATGGCCGGAAATAGCCGAAGGCTCATAAACGTTCGTCAAATTAAACATATGTGCACGAATCGAATAATCGAATCATCTGAACGAATTAATTGCTTATTCGAGTACATTTCGAGGTCTGCGATAATATAAAAATGGATTGATTCAGTATCCTACATCAAACAGATTCAGATATAAAAAAAGGCTTCTATTAATACTTCAAGATCAATTTATTATTCGTTCTTATTCGACTCATGTAAACAAAGTGGATGATCCTTTTTGAAAATTTATTCGGAAAGAAGAATCACATCACACAAGTAGTCTTTCGTCTTTACAGGATTGTTTTCGTATGTTAGCCAAATTTGAAGTATTGAAAGAATTCCTGCCTTGATCAAATGTTTCCAATGAGCCTACTCTCATTTTCTTACATGAAGGATTCGTTATCGTTGTCTAGCCAGATTTCAACTACATAATTGTAAAAAAAGATTGAACTTGGAAAATCACCCCTGAAGGTGATTCTTGCCTCTGCGGGGTCGTTATCGTTGTTTAGCCGAAATCTTATTGTTGAAAAAAATCCTGCTATGACAGCAGCTTTCGAATGAGTCAAACCTCATTTTATTACGTATGGGAAGAGGGGGTGAAAATCACCCCTAAAGGTGATTTTTGCCTCTACGGGGTCGTTATCGTTGTTTAGAAAAAATCTCACAACTGAAAGAAATCCTGCCATGACAGCAGCTTTCAAATGAGCCTACTCTCATTTCCTTAAGTGGGGGATAAGGGGGTGGAAATCACCCCCAAAAGTGATTTTTGCCTCTACGGGGCTGTTATCGTTTTTCAGCCAAAATCTTACTATCCAAAAAAATCCTGCTATGGCAACAGCTTTCAAATGAGCCCAGTCCCATTTTCTTCCGTAGGAGATAAGGGGGTGAAAATCGCCCCCAATGTGATTTTGGCCTCTACGGGGTCGTTATCGTTTTTTAGCCAAAATCTCACTATCGAAAAAAATCCAGCTATTACAACAGCTTTCAAATGAGCCTAATCTCATTTTCTTCCGTAGGGGATAAGGGGGTGAAAATCACCCCCAAAAGTGATTTTTGCCTCTACGGGGTCGTTATCGTTTTTTAGCCAAAATCTCACTATCGAAAAAAATCCTGCTATGACAATAGCTTTCAAACGAGCCTAGTCTCATTTTCTTCCGTAGGGGATGAGGTGGTGAAAATCACCCCCAAAAGTGATTTTTGCCTCTACGGGGTCGTTATCGTTTTTTAGCCAAAATCCTACTATCGAAAAAAATTCTGCTATGACAACAGCTTCCAAATGAGCCTAGTCTCATTTTCTTCCGTAGGGGAAAAGGGGGTGAAAATCACCCCCAAAAGTGATTTTTGCCTCTACGGGGTCGTTATCGTTTTTTAGCCAAAATCTTAATATTGAAAAATATCCTGCTATGACAAGAGCTTTCGAATGAGCCTACTCTATTTTTCTTACGTAGGGGATAAGGGGGTGAAAATCACCCCCATAAGTGATTTCTGCCTCTACGGGGTCGTTATCGTTTTTCAGCCAAAATCTCACTATCGAAAGAAATCCTGCTATGACAATAGCTTTCAAACGAGCCTAGTCTCATTTTCTTCCGTAGGGGATAAGGGGGTAAAAATCACCCCCAAAAGTGATTTTTTCCTCTACGGGGTCGTTATCGTTTTTTAGCCAAAATCTTACTATCGAAAAAAGTCCTGCTATGGCACCAGCTTTCAAATGAGCCTAAACTCATTTTCTTCCGTAGGGGATAAGGGGTTGAATATCACCCCTAAAGGTGATTTTTGCCTCTACGGGGTCGTTATCGTATTTTAGCCAGAATCTTACTATGGAAAAAAATCCTGCTATGACAACAGCTTTCAAATGAGCCTAGTCTCATTATCTTCCGAAGTGAAAGAGGGGGTGAAAATCACCCCTAAATGTGATTTTTGCCTCTACGGGGTCGTTATTGTTGTTTAGCCAAAATCTCACAATTGAAAAAATCCTGCTATGACAACAGCTTTCAAATGAACCTAGTCTCATTTTCGTCCGTAGGGGATAAGGGGGTGAAAATCACCCCTGAATGTGATTTTTGCCTCTACGGGTTCGTTATCGTTGTTTAGCCAAAATATCACCATTGGAAAAATCCTGCTATGACAACAGCTTTCAAATGAGCCTAGTCTCATTCTCTTCCGTAGGGGATAAGGGGGTGAAAATCACCCCCAAAAGTGATTTTGGCCTCTACGGGGTCGTTATCGTTTTTAGCCAAAATCCTACTATCGAAAAAAATCCTGCTATGACAACAGCTTTCAAATGAGCCTAGTCTCATTTTCTTCCGTATGGGATAAGGGGGTGAAAATCAGCCCCAAAAGTGATTTCTGCCTCTACGGGGTCGTTATCGTTTTTTAGCCAAAATCTCACCATCGAAAAAAATCCTGCTATGAGAACAGCTTTCAAATGAGCCTAGTCTCATTTTTTTCCGAAGGGGATAAGGGGGTGAAAATCACCCCCAAAAGTGATTTTGGCCTCTACGGGGTCGTTATCGTTTTTTAGCCAAAACCTCACTATCGAAAAAAATCTTGCTATGACAACAGCTTTCAAATGAGCCTAGTCTCATTTTCTTTCGTAGGGGTTAAGGGGGTGAAAATCACCCCCAAATGTGATTTTTGCCTCTACGGGGTCGTTATCGAAAGCTGTTGTCATAGCAGGATTTTTTTCGATAGTGAGATTTTGGCTAAACAACGATAATAACCCTGTAGAGGCAAAAATCACTTCTCTCCTACGGAATGAAATGAGACTAGGCTCATTTGAAAGCTGCTGTCATAGCAGGATTTCTTTCGATTGTAAGATTCTGGCTAAACAACGATAACACCCCTGTAGAGGCAAAAATCACTTTTGGGGGTGATTTCCACCCCCTTATCCCCTACTGAAGAAAATAAGACTAGGCTCATTTGAAAGCTGCTGCCATAGCAGGATTTTTTCCAATTGTAGGATTTTGGCTAAACAACGATAACAACCCTGTAGAGGCAAAAATCACTTTTGGGGGTGATTTTCACCGTCTTATCCCCTACGTGAGAAAAAAGAGTAGGCTCTTTCGAAAGCTGTTGTCATAGCAGGATTTTTTTTCGATAGTAAGATTTTAGCTAAAAAACGATAACGACCCCGTAGAGGCAAAAATCACTTTTGGGGTGATTTTCACCCCTTTTTTCCCTACGGACGAAGAAGAGATTAGGCTCATTTGAAAGCTGCTGTCATAGCAGGATTTTTTCCAATTGTAAGATTTTGGCTAAAAAACGATAACCACCCCGTAAAGGCAAAAATCACTTTTGAGGGTGATTTTCAACCCCTTATATCCTACGGAAGAAAATGAGACTGGGCTCATTTGAAAGCTGTTGTCATAGCAGGATTTTTTTCGATAGTGAGATTTTGGCTCAAAAACGATAACGACCCCGTAGAGGCAAAAATCACTTTTGGGGGTGATTTTCACCCCCTTATCCCCTACGGAAGAAAATGAGACTAGGCTCATTTGAAAGCTGCTGTCATAGCAGGATTTTTTCTAATTGTAAGATTTTGGCTAAACAACGATAACCACCCCATAGAGGCAAAAATCACTTTTGGAGGCAAAAATCACTTTTGGGGTTGATTTTCACCCCCTTATCCTCTACGGAAGGAAATAAGACTAGGCTCATTTGAAAGCTGTCGTCATAGCAGAATTTTTTTCGATAGTGAGATTTTGGCTGAAAAACGATAACGACCCCGTAGAGGCAAAAATCACTTTTGGGGGTGATTTTCACCCCCTTATCCCCTACGGAAGAAAATGAGACTAGGCTCATTTGAAAGCTGTTGTCATAGCAGGATTTTTTTCGATAGTGAGATTTTGGCTCAAAAACGATAACGACCCCGTAGAGGCAAAAATCACTTCTGGGGGTGATTTTCACCCCCTTATCCCCTACAGAAGAAATAGAGACTAGGCTCATTTGAAAGCTGTTGTCATAGCAGGATTTTTTTCGATAGTGAGATTTTGGCTAAAAAACGATAACGACCCCGTAGAGGCAAAAATCACTTCTGGGGGTGATTTTCACCCCCTTATCCCCTACGGAAGAAAATTAGACTAGGCTCATTTGAAAGCTGTTGTCATATCAGGATTTTTTTCAATCGTGAGATTTTGGCTAAACAACGATAACGACCCCGTAGAGGCAAAAATCACCTTTAGGGGTGATTTTCACCCCCTCTTCCCCTACGGAAGAAAATGAGACTAGGTTTATTTGAAAGCTGCTGTCATAGCAGGATTTTTTTCGATAGTAAGATTTTGGCTTAAAAACGATAACGACCCCGTAGAGGCAAAAATCACCTTTAGGGGTGATTTTCACCCCCTCTTCCCCTACGGAAGAAAATGAGACTAGGTTTATTTGAAAGCTGCTGTCATAGCAGGATTTTTCACGATAGTAAGATTTTGGCTAAAAAACGATAACGACCCTGTAGAGGCAAAAATCACTTTTGGGGCTGATTTTCACCCCCTTATCCCATACGGAAGAAAATGAGACTAGGCTCATTTGAAAGCTGTTGTCATAGCAGGATTTTTTTCGATAGTAGGATTTTGGCTAAAAACGATAACGACCCCGTAGAGGCAGAAATCACTTTTGGGGCTGATTTTCACCCCCTTATCCCATACGGAAGAAAATGAGACTAGGCTCATTTGAAAGCTGTTGTCATAGCAGGATTTTTTTCGATAGTAGGATTTTGGCTAAAAACGATAACGACCCCGTAGAGGCAGAAATCACTTTTGGGGGTGATTTTCACCCCCTTATCCCCTACGGAAGAAAATGAGACTAGGTTCATTTGAAAGCTGCTGTCATAGCAGGTTTTTTTTCGATAGTAAGATTTTGGCTAAAAAATGATAACGACCCCGTAGAGGCATAAATCACCTTTAGGGGTGATGAGGGTAGACTCATTCGAAAGCTGCTGTCATAGCAGGATTTTTTTCAACAATAAGATTTCGGCATTACAACGATAACGACCCCGCAGAGGCAAGAATCACCTTAGGGGTGATTTTCCACCTCCGTTTCCTCTATGTGAAAAAATGGGGGTAAGTTCAATCGTTTTTTACAATATGTAGTTGAAATCTGGCTAGACAACGATAACGAATCTTCATTCAAGAAAATGAGAGTAGGCTCATTTGAAAGCTGCTGCCATAGCAGGATTTCTTTCAATTGTGAGATTTTGGCTAAACAACGATAACGACCCCGTAGAGGCAAAAATCACCTTCAGGGGTTATTTTCACCCCCCCCTTCCCATACGTAAGAAAATGAGGGTAGACTCATTCCAAAGCTGCTGTCATAAGGGGATTTTTTTCAACAATAAGATTTCGGCTAAACAACGATAACGACCCCGCAGAGGCAAGAATCACCTTAGGGGTGATTTTCCACCTCCGTTTCCCCTATGTGAAAAAATGAGGGTGAGTTCAATCGTTTTTAACAATATGTAGTTGAAATCTGGCTAGACAACGATAACGAATCCTTCATGTAAGAAAATGAGATTAGGCTCATTGGAAAGATTCGATCAAGGCAGGAATTCTTTCAATACTTCAAATTTGGCTAACATACGAAAACAATCCTGTAAAGACGAAAGACTACTTGTGTGATGTGATTCTTCTTTCCGAATAAATTTTCAAAAAGGATCATCCACTTTGTTTACATGAGTCGAATAAGAACGAATAATAAATTGATCTTGAAGTATTAATAGAAGCCTTTTTGAGCGCTCGTTCTACTTAGACGAGTGCTATATCGTTTTGCCCAAATGTCTGTAATTTTCGAATTTTGAGCCGAAAATGGTCTCAAACGATAGGGTTCGACTTCCTGATGGAAAATATGAGGTCAAATCAAATTCTGTAGGGCCGGCCGTCCGGCCGTCCGTCCGTGAGCACAATAACTCTCGAACGGATTGTCCTAGAGACTTGAAATTTTCAGGGTGTGTTCAGCTCCCAAATAGCTCGGTTAAGTTCGTTAACCAGAAAAATCGTACAGGGTGTTCCATAAAAAGTGGCCATTCAAAATTTTTGTTCCTCAATATTTCACACAAAACGAGGGCAAACGGAATGAATTTTTGCAGCAACTTGCCAGATGCTCATAGTGAGCCTCTCGCAAAATTTTGTGGCCATAGTATTAACAGAACCATAGAAAATTCAATTGGAATATTGAAGAGAAGAATTTTTTTATTTCCATAACCAACTTTTCGATTCAAATGAAATTCATTTTGTAAGTTGAGACTGATATACTGAATGTTCATGCAAAAAGGATAGCATCATCAGAACCATAGAAATTCCAATTGGTATATTAAAGAAAAGACTCTTTATATTTCCATAACAAGATATCCGAATCAAATGAAATTTATTTTTGGAAATGAGATTTATTTATTGAATGTTTGTGCAAAATTTGAAGATCATCGCATCATCCGAACTATAGAAAATTCAATTTGAATATTGAAAAAAAAAATATATTTTCATAACAAGATATCTGAATTGAGTGAAATTTATTCCTGGTATAAAGATTGATATACTGAATGTTCATGCCAAATTTCAAGAGGATCTCATCATCAGAACCATAAAATTTAATTATTTTAATTTTCAAGTGTGACCATAGAATTGAATTTTTTTAATTGTTTATATATAAAGTATCAATTTCAAGTCATATACAGAATTTTGAGATGATAGTCCTATTGCTCCACCAGAGAACGAGCGCTCAGAAGCTCCTGCTCAGGGCTTGCTTCCATTTTTTTATATCTGAATCTGATTGATGTAGGATACTGAATCAATCCATTTTTATAGTATCGTAGACATATGTTTAATTTGACGAACTTCTATGAGCCTTCGGCTATTTCCGGCCATTTTACAGGATAACTTTAACGGCTAAGTTCACGCCGATCAATATTATCACCCAGAAACGATACAGTGAATGAAATAAATAAACTGATTTCAGAGAAAATTCCTGGTCAGGTCAAACACCATAAGTCTATTGATACGATGTGTAGTATTGAGGATACAGTGCACTAATCCCAAGAATTTTTAAATTCTCTGAACCCTTCTAGCTTACTTCCTGACGAAAGTTGGCATTTCTATCATGCAATTAAGAAACTTGAGCCCCTCCAACATGTGTAATGTGTCCTGATAGACAATATATTTTGCTACCATATGATAACATTATATCCAATATAGTTTACAGAGAAGTTTTGAACAATCAAAATTACCATTACCAAACTAACTTTTCCCGCGACTTGGTCCTCCTGGAATTCGTTTACCGCAAATCCCTCAAATGTTTTTTTTTTCGGACAACTTACAAATTTTGTATTAACATGCAAATACAAACTATACCTGCGTATAGTCCGTTCACGAAAGGTTGAGCACATAGTAGGCGTTTTTTTATTTATCTGAAGTTGGCAGTATTTGCTGTCATAACGTAAAATAAAGTCAACGTTGCCGAATGTAACCGGCCTCGTTCGACGAGATTGAGAGTTATCAGACAACTCTATGCAATATTGACAACATTGCGTATCAATCTGACAAGAACATAACCTAAATTTTAATATACACAGTGGAATATGCCAAATTTCCATGGCCAACCGACGGCTCAACCTTTCGTGAACGGACTATATAACCCTCCTTTTTGGAAGTTAGAAATCAAAACATAACACTCTGTACTAAAAAAGGATTATAAACATTATGCCCAACGGAGTGGGCACGGGTCTTTCAATATTTCTGAAATTGAATAAATCAGATCCGGACCTGGAAAATTTCAAACGTTCCCTATTTCTGAGAACATTGGAACACTCTGTACGTGAACATTATGTTTCTTCATCATGACCACAAAGAATCCGTTCATTCCAAAAATTTATATCTTTGCTTGAAAACTTCATACAGTACGATCAATAAACATTCCCTTCAATGAATCTCTACTTTACAAGAAATATCATTTCAAATCTATAGTTTTATCCCCCTCCCTGGCTGCCTTTCTCAATTTTTTCTCAAATTGAAAAAACAGAACCGGACTAGCAAAATTTAAGACTTTTCGGTCATATCGAATCAGCCCGTGCGTAACATAACAATTTTTATGACTGAAAAAGAATAAGAACTAATGTTTAAGTAGAGAGTTCAGATTAAGAAATCAAATCATAAAGAAAAGTGTTCACTAATGAAACTGATTTATTCGAAAAATACTTTAAACGAACAAACTTAATGATGAATAAAACGAAAAACAACAAATAAATTGGGATTATTCTATCTTAAAAACTAATTGAATTGAAAAGTTTCAGTTCAGGAATTGCTCAAAATGGTATCCTTCCATTTCAATACATTTTAGAGCACGTAGAGTTGTTCGTCAATTTGAGAAAAATTTCAAGGAAGGCAGTATTAAAGAGTGACAAAACTGAAAAAATTCACCGAAAAGATCAAAATTTATCGAACTACGAAATTTCACTCATGAGGTAATATTTCCTGATCACCCTGTATGACAGTGCCAAGCAGAGATTGTAAATTTTTTTCATTGATTGATTTATGTGATTACAGAAATGAAAATAAAACATAATTATCACGTACAGGGTGATCCAATATTAAGGAATATAGAAAGCGCCTGAAATTTCTCTACTCCGGATCTGATTTATTCAATTTCAGAAATACTGAAAGATGGCAATCGTAAAAGGTGACAAAACTTCCAGATTTGCAATCTTGGGCCGAATAATTTAAAAAATAATCGAACTTTTGAATTTCACTCATGAGGAAATGTTTTTTGATTACTTCTTGATCACCCTGTATCACCGTGCCAAGCAGAGATTTTCAATTTTTTTCATTTATTGATTATTTGTGGTTCCGAAAATGAGAAAAAAAATGTTCATCTACAGGATGGTAGAATATTCCAGAAAAAAAATCCCAAAATTTTTCAGTCCGTATCTGATTTATTCAATTTCTGAAATCATTCGGTTGAATAGTTTGAAAGTTATCGAACTTTTGAAATTTCAGTTATAAGAAGAATATCACCCTGTTTATCCCAAACGAAGGCCCTCAAACGATTAAAATCTCTTGTTGCGAGTCCTCCTTGATGTCCTTGATTCATAGTATCCGTTTTTCGCATTCTTTCCGGGACACCCTGTATAAACGGACATAGTCCAGCCGTGTATGTATTGATATTTATTGTTTACTTTCAACATAGTGTAACGTTATTATTTTGAACTTGTCATGAAATGTAGTTTTGCCATCTCTTTCCAAAAATTATTAGTTAAGTAAACTTATTGGGATGTTTCATTTTCTAAATTTCCTTATTTTTGTGATTATTCACCTCGTTTTCCTACCTGTTCGAATTGTTTTCCTTCAGAAAACGGTTTGTTTATTATTTGAAAATTGTGAGGTTAATGTTGTTTGTCATATTTGTTGGGTTAGTTCATTATTATTTGGCCTCAGTAAAGTACTTCGGAAAATCGTGGAAGAATTATAGAAATGGATTTATAGAGACCCTCCTCTGGTATGAACTGCGTAGATTGTCGGTACCGTATTAATTTCTATATTGTTTTGGTTTTTGATGTGTTTTCTTCTTTTTCTTCGCTATGACAACCATGACAACTGATAGGCTCTGTGAACTTTCTGGAAATTTCTGTGTGACTGTCAAGGCGGACATTTTTGGTTAATGGGAAATTCGTTGAGACATTTTTTCGAAGAAAAATTGTGAATCTAGATTCATCCTCGTTTTGAGGGATTAAAACTTCGAGTGTCATTATTCCCTGGAGAGTATTTTGGAATATTTTGGGAAAAATACGTTTCATACGTGATCATAAACTCTTCCACAGGAAATTCGTTAGGTTGTTGTGTAGCGAATATTATTGGAATTATTTCGAACAAATTCTCGACTGAATTGGAGGTTGAACCTATCTCCCTCGAACAACAGAGGGTCCACGTATCTGGGTGTACCTATCCACGTATCTGGCTGTATTCCACGTATCTGGCTGTATTCCACGTGTTGGGGTGTATTTCCACCCACCAGGGTTGTCCACGTAGTTCCACGTATTGGGTGTAGGTGCCTGAGTTTTCACGAGCTGAGTTATTCCACGTACTGGTCAGTTTCCACATACGTGTCAGCTATCCACGTAGTTCGGAGTCCCGAGTACCTGAGTCATCTACGTACCTGTCAGTGAGGGGTAACAATTGGCATCTTGGAGGTCTACGTGCCTGGCTTCATACGTTCAACTTACCATTTGTAATAATTTGTGCAGGTAACCAGTGCATAGCACTGGCTTTAAAGTTGTAAATCATTGGTTTCTTTTATTTTGATAATGTGTGATATTATTCTATAAGGTAATCTTATATATAACTGTGAGCAATTATAGTGAGGTGCACTTCATAAGTTGCGTCGGGTACCAACAAAGGTACTCGTATATCCCTTCAGGATTTTGTTATCGTGTATCCCTTCAGGATTTTATTATAGGATAATTGATCGATATTCCCTTCAGGAATCATTGTTTAATTTAGAGTATTTATTTGGAGTAGGTTCTGATAACCTAAACCCGAACGTTAAGCTGAACGTAAGTTGATTAAGTGGGTTTAGTTTGTCAGTTTGGATTATTGGTTCTTATCTGATTTAGTGTGTGTTTAGTGTTTTCCTTTTGACTACCCCTTGGGGGATAATCTTTATTCGTATTGAATCAACCACTGCACATACATTTTTGTTTTGTTAATAAATTATTGTGACTTGAATTTTGAGGGCTTTTTGTTAACTGTTACTCTGGTAGAGGGGTAAGCAGTTCATTTACCTTGAGTAGGCAGGCATTACTCTACCTGGCGCCCATTTTATTCTATCATATATAACTCACTCCCTTCTCCACTGAGTGTGGTTGCGAGCTTACTATTGCATTGAACCCGGCTTTCCCCAAAGTCAACGTTTCAAATTGGCGCCCAACGTGGGGCCATAGTCAATAACAACTGACCTGCAGTGGTTGATCGGTACTATTGTGGTATTTTTTTGATATTTTTTTTCTTCCCTATTAATATCGGGTGTCTTATAGTTTACTGGGTTAGGTGTATTTTCTTAATACGGTTGATTTTTGTGTTTGGGTGATTTGATTGATCATGGAGGGTCAAATAGAAGTAAATCGTCTCGATAAAGACGAGTTGGGGTATCAGTTGACCATAAGAGGTGTGTGTGATGTGAATACGGTGGTTGAGATGAGGAAATGTCTAAGGGGTTACATACGGTTAGAAAGATGTGGTGTTGAAACTAAATATCCACCTTATCCATATAAATTCGGTGAAGATTCGAAGGTGTTGAAAAGTTCAATTGATATCCTCCATCAAGATATTTCAGATTTTGCGGGTGATAATAAGAGTTCATCTTTCAAGAAGTTGTCCACACGTCTGTTACATTTATTTAAAAGAGCGGAAAGATCTTTGGCGGTTTCAGACGAGGAGCAAGTTGTTAGGTCGAGTTTTTTGGCGCAGTTGATCGGTTTACATTCGGAATTAAAATCAAGGGCGAGAAAATATCGCAGAGCTTCTTTGCAACCCCAATCACCACTTGAATTGAGCACGCTGATGGCTTCAGCGGGTATTTCGGAATCTGAGTCTGGGTCTGAATCGGATAGTAGTCTCACCGATGTAGACGCTCACCAGTTTGTAACTTCGGTTTCTACCCCCCATAATAAGATACCTTCAGTATCAGTGGCTAAATGGAATATTGTCAAGTTTAGTGGCGATAATTCTCGTTGTTCCCTATCTTCCTTCCTGGAAACTATTGATGATTTATGCGTCTCCCGGAATGTTACAAAGGAACAGTTGTTCTCGTCTGCCAGCGATCTTTTTGTAGACAAAGCACTTGTCTGGTTCCGATCTGTTCGATCTACTATCTCTACTTGGTCTCAGTTAGTTGACGAATTGAGGACACAGTTTCTTCCTCCAAATTACAATGAAAGACTCTTTGATGAAATTAAACATCGAACTCAAGGCCCTACTGAAAATATGGGTATGTACCTCGCGATCATGGATAATATGTTCAAACGTCTTACAGTTCCTTTAAATGAGGATGCCCGATTGAGGATTCTCCTTCGTAACATCTCCCCATTCTATCAAAGTCAATTGGGTTTGACAGAGATAACCTCCATTGCACAGCTCTTACATATCGGACGACAGCTTGAGACTCGTAAGGAGTCTATTGAATCCTTTGCACCCCCTCCTAGGAATAGGAGCTCTTTGATGGAGCCCGATTTGGCATATGTTTATGCGGAACAACCCCCTACCCCATCTGCGCAAGTGAGTGCCGTTTTGACCTGCTGGAATTGTAGGCAACCTGGCCATGCGGCTAGAGAGTGTGGTAAGGCAAGGAAGAAACATTGTTTTAAGTGTGGTCGTCCCGATTACACTGTTCGAACCTGCCCTAGTTGTAAGTCGGAAAACTAAGTCGGAAGACATTGGATGGCAGAACCGACGTCCTCCTTCCTCAATCTGCCAGTGGTCGTTTGCCTTTAAAACAAAAATTACGTCTGGATTATGTGTTGGTGCAGGCACAAAATGATGAACGTCCGTATTTATCTATTTCTGTCTTTGATGTGAGGTTGTTGGGTTTGTTGGATTCTGGTGCTACAAGCACTATCATTGGTGGTCCCGGATGGGAAATTTTGAAGAAGTTCAATCTCAAACTTAATGGTGATAAAATTGTTTCATGTAAGGTGGCGAATGGACAGAGTTGTGCGAGTATTGGATCGGTGGATTTGCCAATAAAGCTTGAAAATAGGGTGAAAATGATCTCGGCTATAATTGTCCCGGATCTACCGCATACTTTGATTCTCGGTGTTGACTTCTGGAGGAAGTTTGGTATCGTACCTGACATTGGTAATGGTAGTTGGGTATTTCAACGCGACGTTGATGTAACCGTGGATGCAATTGCATCAGAAAAACATCTCACGGCGGAACAGTCCAGGATTCTGAACAAGGTTGTTCACGAGGCTTTTAAAAATATGGGTGATGAGTTAGGTTGCACTACCTTGGTGGAACATGAAATAAAAACTTCCAGTCGTACCATTAAACAGAGGTATTACCCTGTCAGTCCTGTGATGCAGGATCATATCGACCGTGAATTAGACAGTTTGCTTGAGCAGGGTATTGTCGAACCCTCTACCAGTCCTTGGTCTTCTCCTATCCTCCTCGTGAAAAAGAAGGATAATTCCTACCGGTTCTGCGTAGATTACCGAAAGTTAAACGCAGTCACCGAAAAAGATGCGTATCCCCTCCCTTATATAAATGCCACTTTGAACCGACTCCGGAATGCCAAATTTTTATCTTCTATGGACATTAAGTCGGCGTATTTCCAAGTTCCCTTGGAGAAATCCTCGCGCCCCCTAACGGTCTTTACGGTGCCAAACCGAGGTCTCTTCCAATTTCTTCGACTGCCGATGGGATTATCTAATAGTCCGGCCACTTTTCAGCGCCTAGTAGACAGAGTTTTGGGTCCTGATCTGGAACCATATGTATTTGTATATTTGGACGATATCATCATCATTACATACACGTTCGAGAAACACGTAGAAGTGTTAAGGGAGGTTTTCAAACGCCTTAAGGCGGCCAATCTTACTGTCTCCAAAAGTAAGTGTCACTTCTGTCGACCAGAATTATTATATCTGGGTTATGTGGTTGACTCGCAGGGTTTGCGAATGGACCCAGCAAAGGTCCAAGCCATTCTGAACATATCGGTCCCCAAATGCGTTTCAGAGGTTCGGCGCATACTAGGGTTGGCTTCTTGGTACCGGCGATTCGTGCCAAATTTTGCGGATGTGACAGCTCCATTAACAGAGCTTCTTAAGAAAAATCATAGCTTCAAGTGGACTAATGCATGTGACGATGCCTTAAACAAATTAAAGGAATGTTTGATCAGTGCCCCAGTCTTGTCTTGTCCGGATTTCTCCAGACAATTCACTATACAATGCGATGCTTCGGGTTATGGAATAGGTGCTGTCTTGACACAACAGCAAGAAGACGGAGAGAAGGTCATATGTTATCTGTCCCGGTCGTTGACCCGATTGGAGCGTAATTACACCACCACTGAGCGTGAATGTCTTGCTGTCCTATGGGCCATTGAAAAACTAAGACCTTACATCGAGGGTTCTCATTTCTCCGTTATTACGGATCATGCCAGTTTGCTCTGGTTAGACAGGTTGAATTCCCCGTCTGGACGATTAGCTCGATGGGCCATTAGGCTACAGCAGTATGACTATACAATCATACATCGTAAGGGAAAGGAGAATGTCGTGCCAGATGCTCTCTCTAGGACGGTCCTCATTATCGACTCTGTTGATATCTCCCAGCGCCATTCCTCAGATCGGTGGTATGCGAAACTCCTTGATAAGGTTTCTAGGTTACCACATCGCTTTCCATCTTGGCGAATACTTGAAGGAAAACTTTTCAAAAATGTCATCCCCCGCTTTCCTGCGTTGTCAGCTCCTTCAGACTATTGGAGAGAGGTTGTCCCCCGACCTTACCGCAAGCCCCTCATCAAAAATATCCATGAATCCCTTCTACATGTAGGAGTGTTCAAGACCTATAATAAGTTGACAGAAGGATATTATTGGCCAAAATGAGATACGATGTAGCATCTTATATCCGTCGTTGTACCACCTGTCATGCCATTAAACCTGATCAAAGCAAGCCCCCAGGTTTTATGCTTTCCAAGCAAGTATCAATATCTCGACCCTTTGAACTTATGTCTGCTGATTTGGTTGGCCCTTTACCTCGATCTCGTTCAGGTAACCAATATATATTTGTTGTTGCTGACTGTTTCAGCAAATTTCCTCTACTTTTTCCCCTCCGTACCGCGACCACGACGTCTATTATAAAAATATTGGATACCCATGTTTTTCCCGTCTTTGGTTGTCCCAATTCTATAATATTGGACAATGGCGTTCAATTCCGCTCTAAGGAATTCACTAAATTCTTGGCATCCCTCAATATTCGTGTCCAGTATACTGCCTTATATCACCCACAAGCTAATCCAGTCGAACGGATAAATAGAGTAATAAAAACTATGTTAAGATCATATCTCTCAGAAGATCAGAGAGGTTGGGACAGGCAACTGAGTCAGGTTGGGTTGGCTATTCGATCCTCAAAACACGAAGTAACGGGTTATTCCCCAAACTTCATTGTATTCGGAAGAGAAGTGTCTTTCAAGGGTGAAAATACCTGACCTGATCAAATTTGCTTCGATAGGTCAGCTTTAACTGAAGATAGGGATCAAGCTTTTGCCAAGGTATATGCGGACGTTAAGGGAAAATTGGCTAAATCGTATGAGACTAATAGAAAAGCGTACAATCTTCGACGTCGTGACGTTCAATATACGGTCAATCAACTGGTTTGGAGGCGAAATCAAGTACTTTCGGATGCCGCCAAATATTTTACAGCTAAGTTGGCTCCGAAATATGTTGGACCTTTTATTGTTGTTAAGCGAGTTTCTCCATGGACTTATGAATTGCAGGGCAATGATGGTAAATATGCGGGAGTTTGGAATGTAAAGGATTTGAAAGCTCATCCACCGGATCACGACACAGATGAACCCATGTCGACTTAATTTTGGTTGTGATGGGGCAGAGGATGGCTGTCCCTTGCCTTGAGCATAAATTGACTAGGGTGGTCACCCCCCATTCAGTGGCTGAAGTACAACCAACATCGTTTGTATTTTCAGTTCCACGGTAGTAACATAGCTACATTTCATCCTCTGTATTCGGTGACGAGGTTAAGTATATTGTATTAAAGTGTGACTTTGATTCCCCGATTTCGACACTTTCTTTGGTGATTTTTTTTTTTGTGAAATTTCTGTTTAGGACTATTTGCCATGTGTGGTGATTTTTGTGGCTCCTATATGGAGTATTGATTATGACGAAATGACGGTGACTTGTATTTTATACCTTTTGTATGGTAACTCCCTTGTGGAGGATTATGGATTCTTTGGTTTTGACTATTGTTAAATTTACCCCTATTGTGATTTTTGTGGCTCCTGTATGGAGGATTAAGTACCTCGACTTTGAATGTCGATTTGGCGTGTTTTCCTGATTTTTGACTTATATACCTTATATGGTAACTCCTTTGTGGAGGATTATGGATGTCTGAATCCGAATTTTTTTGTTTACCCTATTGTGACTTTTGTGGCTCCTGTATGGAGAATTAAGTGTCTCGACCTTGAGTGTCGATATGGACGTGACTTTGGTATTTTCCGATTTTTTTTTATTTGTGTTCCTTGATTGGTAGCTCCTTTGTGGAGGGTTATGGATTTCGGAATTCGATTTTCTCGATTTTGACTTGGTGTTATTTCTTGGCTGCGACGTACCTACTGTTTACCCCTATTGTGACCTTTTTGTTTGTTTTGTATGTTTTGTGTTGATTCCGAGACTGCCTGGATGGCAAAACCATTAACCGGAAAAAATGGACCTTCAGTCATTTTTTTTTTAAGTAAGGGGGGAATTGTAACGTTATTATTTTGAACTTGTCATGAAATGTAGTTTTGCCATCTCTTTCCAAAAATTATTAGTTAAGTAAACTTATTGGGATGTTTCATTTTCTAAATTTCCTTATTTTTGTGATTATTCACCTCGTTTTCCTACCTGTTCGAATTGTTTTCCTTCAGAAAACGGTTTGTTTATTATTTGAAAATTGTGAGGTTAATGTTGTTTGTATATTTGTTGGGTTAGTTCATTATTATTTGGCCTCAGTAAAAAGTACTTCGGAAAATCGTGGAAGAATTATAGAAATGGATTTATAGAGACCCTCCTCTGGTATAAACTGCGTAGATTGTCGGTACCGTATTAATTTCTATATTGTTTTGGTTTTTGATGTGTTTTCTTCTTCTTTCTTCGCTATGACAACCATGACAACTGATAGGCTCTGTGAACTTTCTGGAAATTTCTGTGTGTCTGACGTCAAGGCGGACATTTTTGGTTAATGGGAAATTCGTTGAGACATTTTTTCGAAAGAAAATTGTGAATCTAGATTCATCCTCGTTTTGAGGGATTAAAACTTCGAGTGTCATTATTCCCTGGAGAGTATTTTGGAATATTTTGGGAAAAATACGTTTCATACGTGATCATAAACTCTTCCACAGGAAATTCGTTAGGTTGTTGTGTAGCGAATATTATTGGAATTATTTCGAACAAATTCTCGACTGAATTGGAGGTTGAACCTATCTCCCTCGAACAACAGAGGGTCCACGTATCTGGGTGTACCTATCCACGTATCTGGCTGTATTCCACGTATCTGGCTGTATTCCACGTGTTGGGGTGTATTTCCACCCACCAGGGTTGTCCACGTAGTTCCACGTATTGGGTGTAGGTGCCTGAGTTTTCACGAGCTGTTATTCCACGTACTGGTCAGTTTCCACATACGTGTCAGCTATCCACGTAGTTCGGAGTCCCGAGTACCTGAGTCATCTACGTACCTGTCAGTGAGGGGTAACAATTGGCATCTTGGAGGTCTACGTGCCTGGCTTCATACGTTCAACTTACCATTTGTAATAATTTGTGCAGGTAACCAGTGCATAGCGCTGGCTTTAAAGTTGTAAATCATTGGTTTCTTTTATTTTGATAATGTGTGATATTATTCTATAAGGTAATCTTATATACAGGTTTGGAAATTCACATCTCAAATATACGATATACAATGCATCAGACAGAGAATTCTTCCCTCCAGTTGCACAGATGAATAGTCGAGACAATCACTAGCTGTAACACACTGAATTCAGTTGTCTCACTTCATTATTCTAGTCTTGTCTCTCTCTTATCGTTTAGAGGAGCGTAATTCTCTAGTATGGTAGGCAACAGTAAATACTTGAATCGCGTATTACGGGCAGCCTGACAAATTAAAAATTCTTTACGTGCAGTGCGGGTTTCCTACCATACTGCGATAAGAGAGAGAAAAGACAGACTAGATTAATGCAGTGAGACAGTTGAATTCATTCAGTTATCGCACTTGATTATCTCGCCTATTCATCTGTGCAACTGGAGGGAAGAATTCTCTGTCTGATGTCTTGTATATCGTATGTTTTCGATGTGAATTCCAAATCGGTATAACTGTGAGCAATTATAGTGAGGTGCACTTCATAAGTTGCGTCGGGTACCAACAAGGTACTCGTATATCCCTTCAGGATTTTGTTATCGTGTATCCCTTCAGGATTTTATTATAGGATAATTGATCGATATTCCCTTCAGAATCATTGTTTAATTTAGAGTATTTATTTGGAGTAGGTTCTGATAACCTAAACCCGAACGTAAGCTGAACGTAAGTTGATTAAGTGGGTTTAGTTTGTCAGTTTGGATTATTGGTTCTTATCTGATTTAGTGTGTGTTTAGTGTTTTCCTTTTGATTACCCTTGGGGGATAATCTTTATTCGTATTGAATCAACCACTGCACATACATTTTTGTTTGTTAATAAATTATTGTGACTTGAATTTTGAGGGCTTTTTGTTAACTGTTACTCTGGTAGAGGGGTAAGCAGTTCATTTACCTTGAGTAGGCAGGCATTACTCTACCTGGCGCCCATTTTATTCTATCATATATAACTCACTCCCTTCTCCACTGAGTGTGGCCGCGAGCTTACTATTGCATTGAACCCGGCTTTCCCCAAAGTCAACGTTTCAATAGGCTGATCGCTTTGTTTATTTCTCGTGTCATCTTTCCAGCTGTCCGAATACCGGACATATCAGGTAGCTTCGCGTTCTGCAAGTCAAGATCATCGCCAGTAGAACTGGAGTTCATAGGCGCATATTATTGTACTCCTTATCTGTCGTATATTCCTGATTCCGTGGCTCTCCCAATTCTGTGGAAGTCTTTCTTAAAGGCCCAAGAAAGTGAGAAGGGTTTTTTTTCTTGTTTTTTTTCTGTCCGGAATAAATATTCAACATAATTTATAGATATCAACAATAAGTTAACACCGACGAATTATGGACTAAAAATTGGAAAGAATTTTCGCGGAGTTGAAGGATAATCGAGTTGAGTTGAGTTAAGTAATATAAAGACTGATTAAAGAACGCCATAAAAGCCAGTGAAGCTAACATTTTTCTCAAGATAGAGGAATTCAAATACAGGGTGGATCAACTTGAACAGAAAAACAGTTCATTGAGGGAAAAGAACGAACCAATTAGACAGGTGCTACAAAAAGAATAATATTCTGATTTTTGGATTTGACATTCGGGCTGAAGATTTGACGGTTACATTTTTATGTCAAACTTTGCTTGAACTTGTCGGTGTTTCGGTTCGTGAGACAGAAGTAAACAACTTCTATCATTTGGGGAAACACTCAGATAGTCCAATTAAATAGGAATTCACCTACTTTTTGAAAAAAAAAGGAAGTCATCAAAGAGTGCCGCAAACTTAAAGGAACTGATATAGCAATATCTCATGACCTCACGGAGAACCAGAGAAAAGAAAATAAAATACTGAGAGAGCACCTTACACGTCAGCTTCAAAAAAAAATTATTTGCTCAGAGGTAATAGACTGGTGGTGGATAATAAAGTATACTCAGCTGAGGATCTTCTCAACGGAGAAGTTGATAAAAAGAAAAACCAACAAGTCTGCCATCGACACCGTCACAGGGACGTTTGATACGGGACGACAACACTGAGGAGGATAATATATCCGCCGCCATTCTGGGTTCTCTTGATCAGGCACCTGTGTGACGGTGGAAGTAGCTCTTTCAACTGATATTACACGAGTTATAACTAGAGCTTACCCAAAGCAGGCAGTTGAGGCCGGAGGACCTTCAGGAACTAGTCAACTAATTGTACATCAGAGAGCGGCAAGAGCGAGAAATTATTCTCTACAAGATAATAAATAATCTATTCATTTTTGTATTGGGTAAAACCGTTTTTTTTACTGTCCTTTTTTTTGGTAATAATAATTTGGGTATAGATTTTTTTTCTCGTTGATTGCTTTTGAGCGATGAATCTTATCGGAAATATAGAACATGAGCCATTCAACACAACAGAGTTGAATTCGGTGGCGGAAGTAAATACACTTTTTTGTACAGAGGCTGGCAAGTATAAATTCAAAATTTTCATCAAAATATACAAGTGTCTCGAGAAACTTCGATGAATTAAAGATATTCCTCCACCAGATCTCCATCGAATATGATTGTATAGTGTTGACTGAAACCTTTAATGCCTTGAATTCGGATTTATATCAGTTACCAGGATATTCATTTTTGTTTAACGATGGAAGACTGAATAAGAATGATGGTGTCATTGTGTTTATTAAATATTCTTTCGATTTTAGTAGTCAGGTTGTAGAAATTGGACAGATCAGAGCACTTCATTCAACATAAATGATAACTCTAACCGAGCTTTATAATAACTGCGACTTATAGATCACCTCAAACATGTGTAAGAACCTTCATTAAAGATCTATATATTATCTGGAAAATATGTCCCAAGATAAAACACACGTGTTAATTGGAGATATCAATATTAATTGTTATCAGATGACGAATATGTTGATGAATATAAAAATATTTTATATACTTTTGGACTCACATCAATAATAAATAAATGCACTAGACCCGGAGGAAACAGTAGTTGTTTGGATCATATATTCTTGAAAACAAAACTTCTTGGAAAACAATTAGAAAACATAGGAAGATATATTCTGCAATATTTAATAACCAATCATTTTCCGATCATGTTGACTATAGATTCGGGTAACACCAAGTGCGTACGCGTGGGAGAGGAAAAAAGGACAAAAAATTATATCAATTACTCAAAATTGAAAGAAGATCTGAAAAACGAATCGTGGTCGGAAATGTATGAAGAAAACGATATTAATGTAATGACTAACATATTCATTGAAATTTTGAACCAGAATATAATAACACACAAACAGTTAAACTCAAAAAAAATAAAGTAATTCTTAAAGAATGGATCACTCCATCCCTGCTGAAGGCGATCAATAAAAAGAATGAAATGTACATACAGACAAAAAATAATCCAAAAGATGAAATGCTGAAAAATACAGTTTACAAAATATAGAGACGAGGTCAAGATTTTGATAAAAAATGCAAGAAACATACGTACAGAAAAATTATTAATAAGAGTCAATGTAATTCTAAAACTGTGTGGGAATGCATGAAAAATATATGTGGAAATTCCAAATATTCTAAAGCAAAAATAAACCATATAAATCATGAAGAAAAACACATTCAGGATGAAATGGAAATGACCAATGTATTCAATAAGCACTATAGCAGCATAGGAAAAATCTATGCTGAAAAAATTAAATATCCACAAAATTTTAAAGATATTCATGATGCTGCGCAATGTAATTCCTTCTATTTAATTCCTGTTGACCATGCTGAGTTTGAAAACATTATAACAGAGCTTGAATCTGGAAAGGCAGAAATCCATGATTCTCTCAGATCTGAAACTTTAAAAAAGGTAAAACATGAAATATCCGTACCTCTGGCCCATTTAATCAATAAATGTTTGAAAACGGATGTTTTCCAGATATTTTGAAACTTGGCATTATCAAACCACTTTTTAAGAGCGACGACCGGACACAGGTATCGAACTACAGACCTATTTCTCTGGTATCGAACTTAGCAAAGATTTTTGAAAAATCCATCAAAATACGTATGATGAATTATCTAAAGAAACATGAATTGATTGACAAAAACAATATGGATTCGTAGAGGGAATATCCACAGAAGATGCTATAAGAGAATTAACGGCTAAATTGTCCGAATTTCTTGATAAGAAAATTCCCTTTACGTGTATTTTTGTTGACTTATGCAAAGCATTTGATACCGTATGCCATGTTAGATTGCTGAAAAAGTTGGAAACATACGGGTTCAGAGGTCCCATTCATAAATACTCAAGAGCTACCCGTCGAATAGACGTCAATGTTGTAAAAATCGGTAAATCCAGCAGCTCAGAGGAGATCATCACGTATGGAGTTCCACAAGGTACAGTACTAGGGTCTATACTGTTCCTTATTTACATAAATAGTCTTTTAAAAATGAAAGAATGTGAGGAAGCTATTTGCTTCGCCGATGATGCTGTTTTTTACATTAGAGGAAATTCATGGGATGAATTGAAGAAGAAAGCAGAAAAAAATTTGCTGAAATCAATAAATGGTTGAAGTATAACAAAATCACCTTAAACAGTGACAAAACAAAATTAATATTTTTCAGCTCTCACACAACTGATTTACAAAACTGGGGGAAACTTGAGATTGACCGAGAAGTGTCTATAACGGAATCAAAAACTATTAAATACTTGGGAATAACAGTAGATCAACAACTGAAATGGGGTGAACACATAAGAAATTTGGTGAATAAAATAAGAAGTCTTCTCTTCAAGTTCAAATACTTACGGAAGTATCTGAATAATATGAAGTATTTAAGGATTTTTTATCTAGCGTTGGTGCAGTCACAAATTAGCTCTAGTATATTTTGGTGATGAAAGCTTCCATAGTATGTTCGAAATATTAGCAGGTCTAAGTAAGAAAAACACACTTATTTTAAAAATTTATTCCTTGGCGATCGATTTCGGTTTTCTAAAAAACCATCATCAGGCCAGCTGAAAAGTACAATTTTAATTATACAAATTCAGGTGTGAACGTGCAATCAACTTACCGTACAAAGAGGTATTCCTTCAATTATAATTACAAATAATGTAAGCATTCAGAAATTTAGTTGTTCTTGAAGGAAGAAAACAATTCCGTATTATTTCAAACTAGTCTCATACAGAAATGAAGGTCAGTTTGTGTTGTTAGCAGTCATGTTGTCAATATCTGGTGGTATGTTCGGGAAATTAATTAGTCTGATGAGGTTGTTTTCTCTAAGGTTAAACTCTGAAAATTCGTTCAGTAAATGTCTATTATCTTTGTTTCTTAGGATTTCTAATTGTTCTAGTAATGTCAGTTTTGTAAAAGTTATGTCCTTTATGTAATATTCTTAAGTTATCAAATTCTATGTTGTGTTTACATTCGTCTATGTGGCAACCCAATGCTGATTTTGGTTGGTTTCTACGGTGTTCATTAAAACGTTTTTTCATGTTTCGTGTGGTCATGCCAATGTAAAAGGAAGGACAATTAGCACAATTTATTTGATATATTCCGCTTTCTTCTTCTTGTTCAGTTCTTGTTTTATTATCGACTAGAAAGTTTTCAATAGTTTTATGTCGTTTGTTTATCAGTGTGTAGTTATGTTTATTAACAGTTTTCTGAATATTTTCTTGTAAACCTTTATAGTATGGTATAGTTAGAAAGGTTTTACTTTTTGTAATGTGGGGGTATATTTTCTTCATTATTATTTTTCTTTTTATTGAAATATATACTTGTTCTATGTATTCTTTTGTATATTGGTTATTTCTGCCAAGTTGGTAAATGATATCCATTTCTTTTTTGTAGTTCTCAAGGGATAAGGGGACGTTGAAAATTCTATGGATAAGAAATTAAAAGCAGCTCTCTTCATGGATGGCGAATGGTAGGAATGGTATGGTATAATGCTATCAGTTTGAGTTGGTTTTCTATAAATTTTAAAAAGGAAGTCGTTGTTTCGTTCAAAGAGATTGTTAGATCAAGAAAATTAATAGTATTAGATATTGCGTGTTCTGAGTTAATTTTATCTTAAATTTAGTGTTTATTGTTGTGAAGAATTCTTCGAGTTCCTCTTTCTTACCATTCCAGATGCAGTAAACGTCGTCGATATATCGTTTCCATGCAATTATATTGTCTTTAAAAGGTAGTTTCATAATTGTTTTCGATGTGATTGACATAGACTTCTGCTATAAAACCGCTGTCTGGAGAACCCATGGGTAGACCATTATTCATCATATAGATATTGCCGTTAAATGTGAAAAAATTCTGCTCTGTGATCAAAGTACTTAGCTTCATTATATTATCAACATCATTTTTCTCAAGATTTAGGGAGTTTCTGAATTATAATGTTCATTAAGTTGTTCTTCTATTAGTGTAAGTGAGTCTTCTATGGTTACATTAGTGTATAGATTTACAATATCAAAAGAGATTAATGTGTATTTTTATTAGGGTCTAGATTAAGTGACGTGATGTACTGTACTAATTCAAGAGAATTTTTTATTGAATGTTCAGCTTCAAATTTTAATTTACTAGTGAAAACTGGTTGAATATATATATCTATATATATATATATATATATATCCGCTTTACAGCGTTCTACACTTGCGGTGCCCAGTCTCCATCTCTGTCTATTTTTCCAGTCTCCGGTCTAAGATCTCTTTCAGACATTGCTTTGCTCACTCCCTGTATCCAAGTTGTCTTTGGTCTTCCCCCTTTTCGCCGCTCTAATGTTTTGGTATTCTTTCTTCGCCCATTCTCTGCACATGACCATACCAGCTGAGTTGTTTGCTCTTTATATCCTCGATTATAGTGGTGTTTGCATTCATTATCTCCCTTATTGTGATGTTTGGAATATGTTGGAGCCTAGAAATCCGAGCTGCTCGTCGCCAAAAATCCATTTCCAGAGATGATAGTCTTTCCATTGTCCTTGATGAAAGTTGCCATGTCTCACAGCCATACAGAACTACACTCTTGAATATAGCGTTGTATATTTGTCGTTTCTTTTCTTTAGATATTTTATTCGACCATAATATCGAATTTAAGGCACCAATTATTTGTTTTCCCTTTATTAATCTTTCTTCTATCTCGGTCTCTGTTCGTCCGGTGTTAGTGATTTTGGTTCCTAAGTATGTATACTCTGTTTTGGTCGGTATATGCCTGCCATCCTGCAGTTTAAAATCCTCTGTATCTGAGCCGACACAAATATACTTGGTCTTTTGCATATTCACACTTAATCCCCACTTTTTATATTCTTCAATCAAGCGACGCGTCATAAATTCCAAATCATCTTTGTCCTGGGAGACAACGACCTGGTCATCAGCAAAATGTAAAGTGTACAAAGTCGTCTGATCACTTAGTTGGATCCCCATTCCACGACATGATCTTCTCCAATGTTTCAGGGCTTCGTTCAAATAGATTTTAAATAGCGTTGGTGATAGGCTGCAACCTTGTCTCAGTCCTTTTGATATGTGGAAGCTGGAGGATAACTGATTGTTGATTTTAACCCGTGAGGAGGAGTTTTCATAAAGCTGTTGAACTGCTCTTATTAGTGTCACGTTTACCGAGGAACTTTCCAGCACCTGCCAGAGTTTAGTGATAGGTACACTATCATACGCACTTGTCAGGTCAACAAACAGCAATGTGTGTTCTGCCAGTTGCCATCTTCTTTTCAGTGAGTTGGTTGAGCGTGAAAATGTGGTCTACGCAAGATCTCCCAATTCTGAATCCAGCCTGCTCTTCTAATTCATTTGGCTCGTATTCGTTTTCAATCAGATTTTTCAAGATTTTACCGTACAATCTGCTGAATGTGCTTGTTACTGATATACACCGATAATTTTTACAATCATTTTTACTGCCTTTTTTATGGAGGGGAGTTATCCACGCTTCTTTCCATTCACTGGGTGGATTTTCGCCGTTCAGGTATTTGCTGAAGAGGTCTTTAATCATATTTCGTAATTTTTCCGTCCCATTTTTAATCAGTTCGGCTGGGATTCCTCCTGGTCCAGCAGCCTTTTGTTTTTCATGGACCTTATGGCTTTCTCTATATGTTCCTCAGTGATTGTTTTTTCTGTTCCTTGTACGGTATATCTTTTGGGAGAGATATTAATGAATTCTGCCCTATGTTCTCGAAGCTCTTTCTCGTAGTGCTCTTTCCATTCATTCAGCGTTATAGGTTGTATGTTGCTTCTCGTTATCTGTTCTTTCCTCAAATTTTTTATGAGATTCCAGGCCTCTGATGATGTGCTTCCTCCATGTAAGATTCCAATTCTGTACACTTACGCTCCCATGTCTCATTTTTACTGTCCATTATCAACTTCTTGAATTTTGACTGTTCACGACGGTAAAGCAACCTATCTCTTCTCTTTTGGTACTCATCCAGATGTGGTAAGCTCTCTGTTTAATTTGTTTCTGGTTTTCCAGATTGCTATTCCAGGTTAAACTAGCGTTTCTTCCATGATGTGATGATTTTTCCTCGCCTAATGCTTCCAACGCAGCATCTCTTAGTGATTGAGTGATATGTTGGTATAAGATGTCTGCTCCTTGTTCTGAGAGTCGTGGATCTAGTTTCTGGTCTAATCTTGACTTGAAAAGAGTTTTTATACTTTCATCGTAGAATCCCTGTAGTTTGTATTTCACTGTGTCTATCTTCCGTTCTGATTGTTCGTTTGTAGTTTCGATTGTTGCTGTCGTTTAAACGGTACTTTCATATGACCCACCAGTAAATAATGGTCCGATCCGCACTCTACACCTCTGTACACTCTTACATCTTTTATTATCCATGTTGTATCGATTTTAAGTATGATATAATCTATGATTGATCTGAGCTGTCTCGTATCTTGATGCCATGTGAACTTGTGGATATCCTTGTGGGCGAAGAATCCATTCAGTATCTTCAAATCATATTGTTTGCCAAATCTCATGGTTCTCAGTTCATTATCGTTGCATGTATTCTCACCGTGACTTCCTACTATTTGATCATGTAATTTTTTTCCGGTTCTGGCATTCATATCCCCCATCATAATGACCTCTCTTTGGTTTCCTATTCCAGCTAAAACATCTTCCAATTTTGAATAAAATCTGTCCTTTTCGTCTAGAGAAGCGTCATCATTCGGGGCGTATACACCTACTATGGTAGTTCTGTGTCCATAAATTGTCAGGTTTGTTGTTAATATTCTCTCATTAATAGCTTCCCAATCTGCTTTTCGATTTTTATACCTTTTATTTATTATAATTGACACTCCCTTGGCCGCTCTGACCGATTTAGGTACTCCGCTGAAAATGTGTACGTAATTTCCTAAATCTTCTATTCCCGATCCTTCCTTTTGTGTTTCTGTCAGAACTGCTATTGAGATTTTCTGTTGTTCTAGTCCACTCAGTATATCCTCTGTTTTTCCTCTCAATCCTTGTATATTCCATGTTGCAAAATTCAATGTCCTATTTTCTCGCTGTGGTCGTTTTCCGTTAAATCCATCCTGGTTCCGAGGCTGTTTACTGGGCTTTTTAGCAAGTTGACTTTTTTACGTAGGGCAGGGAGCTGGCCTACCGCTACAACCCTCCTCCTTTATCCGGGCTTGGGACCGGCAACAGTACCATCGAGCTACTCAATTCACCCGACGATACTGCAGGCGGAGTTAAAAAAAAAACTGGTTGATAAATCTTGAAATTTTATAGGCTGGTGATGAAATGGCCGAAGTTATGGGTCGAATGCTTCTATCGGGTTTGTGCAATTTGATGGTACTGTATAATTTAAGAACTTGTGGATTTTTTTCTTTCAGACTGTATTTAGTATGCCCGTATTTCAATAGTGTGGTCTCTGTTTCTTTCAGTGTTTTATTTACTTTTGTTGTGTATTTAGTGAGAGGGTTATTTTTCATTCTCGTAATATTGTTATTCGTGAACAAGTTAATAGTTTTGTCATCGTATGTTGTCTTATCTAACAATACTAGTCCAGCATTTTTGTCAGCTTTAGTTAAAATAAGGTCATTTTCTGTAATCTTTTTATGTAATTTCTTTATGTTCGTATGTAGTTGTTTGTTGGGTAACAATTGTTCATGATTGCACGCTCTTACCTTTGTATTTTTGAATGTTAGCTAGTTCTTTCGCCATGTTTTGTAGTCGGGGTTGTTTCTAATCGTGCAATCATGAACAATTGTTACCCAACAAACAACTACATACGAACATAAAGAAATTACATAAAAAGATTACAGAAAATGACCTAATTTTAACTAAAGCTGACAAAAATGCTGGACTAGTATTGTTAGATAAGACAACATACGATGACAAAACTATTAACTTCTTCACGAATAACAATATTACGAGACTGAAAAATAACCCTCTCACTAAATACACAACAAAAGTAAATAAAACACTGAAAGAAACAGAGACCACACTATTGAAATACGGGCATACTAAATACAGTCTGAAAGAAAAAAAATCCACAAGTTCCTAAATTATACAGTACCATCAAATTGCACAAACCCGATAAAAGCATTCGACCCATAACTTCGGCCATTTCATCACCAGCCTATAAAATTTCAAGATTTATCAACCAGTTTTTCACTAGTAAATTAAAATTTAAATCTGAACATTCAATAAAAAATTCTCTTGAGTTAGTACAGTAAATCACGTCACTTAATCTAGACCCTAATAAAGAATACACATTAATCTCTTTTGATATTGTAAATCTATACACTAATGTACCCATAGAAGACTCACTTACACTAATAGAAGAACAACTTAATGAACATTATAATTCAGATAACTCCCTAAATCTTGAGAAAAATGATGTTGATAATATAATGAAGCTAAGTACTTTGATCACAGAGCAAAATTTTTTCACATTTAACGGCAATATCTATATGATGAATAATGGTCTACCCATGGGTTCTCCAGCCAGCGGTTTTATAGCAGAAGTTTATGTCAATCACATCGAAAAACAAATTATGAAACTACTTTTTAAAGACAATATAATTGCATGGAAACGATATATCGACGACGTTTTTTGCATCTGGAATGGTAAGAAAGAGGAACTCGAAGAATTCTTCACAACAATAAACACTAAATTTAAGATAAAATTTACTTTAGAACACGCAATAATATCTAATACTATTAATTTTCTTGGTCTAACAATCTCTTTGAACGAAAACAACGACTTCCTTTTTAAAATTTATAGAAAACCAACTCAAACTGATAGCATTATACCATACCATTCCTACCATTCGCCATCCATGAAGAGAGCTGCTTTCAATTTTTTATTTCATAGAATTCTCAACGTCCCCTTATTCCCTGAGAACTACCAAAAAGAAATGGATATCATTTACCAACTTGGCAGAAATAACCAATATACAAAAGAATACATAGACCAAGTATATATTTCAATAAAAAGAAAAATAATAATGAAGAAAATATACCCTCACATTACAAAAAGAAAAACCTTTCTAACTATACCATACTATAAAGGTTTACACGAAAATATTCAGAAAACTGTTAATAAACATAACTACACACTGATAAACAAACGACATAAAACTATTGAAAACTTTTTAGTCAATAATTAAACAAAAACTAAACAAGAAGAAGAAAGCGGAATATATATAATAAATTGTGCTAATTGTCCTTCCTTTTACATTGGCATGACCACACGAAACATGAAAAAACGTTTTAATGAACACCGTAGAAACCAACCAAAATCAGCATTGGGTTGCCACATAGACGAATGTAAACACAACATAGAATTTGATAACTTAAGAATATTACATAAAGGACATAACTTTTACAGACTGACATTACTAGAACAATTAGAAATCCTAAGAAACAAAGATAATAGACATTTACTGAACGAATTTTCAGACTTTAACCCTAGAGAAAACAACCTCATCAGACTAATTAATTTCCCGAACATACCACCAGATATTGACAACATGACTGCTAACAACGCGAACTGACCTTCATTTCTGTATGAGACTATTTTGAAATAATACGGAATTGTTTTCTTCCTTCAAGAACAACTAAATTTCTGAATGCTTACATTATTTGTAATTATAATTGAAGGAATACCTCTTTGTACGGTAAGTTGATTGCACGTTCACACCTGAATTTGTATAATTAAAATTGTACCTTTCAGTTGGCCTGATGATGGTTTTTTAGAAAACCGAAATCCATCGCCAAAGAATAAATTTTTAAAATAAGTGTGTTTTTCTTACTTAGACCTGCTAGCTATAGTATAGTTGGATGGGGTGGAACTTATCAAAGCCATGTAAAATCTCTCGATGTTATTCGGAAGTGGATATCAAAAATTATTCATCAGAAAAAACCTTCATTTTAGAGCAACAAATTATTTGAGATAGCAGAAGTACATGATGTGAGGCAATCATATGCCATAACAATTCTTACAAACATTAGTTCAAATAAAATACCTGTCGTAACCTTACAACATGAATACACAACCAGAAGGAAATATCGTACTTACCAATCACCAAGATGCTACAAAAGTATAGGCCAACGAAGTTTCAAATATCTAGCACCGAAAATTTTCAATAGAATTCCCGAAGGCACGAAAAAAATAAAAAACATCAAAATATTTAAAAAATGAATGAAAACCTGGATGAATTGCTATACAAGACCACTTATCCATGAATTAGTGAATAACAGTTGAAACACAGCGTATGATTGAAGATCAAAAGAATATCACTAGCTTCAAAACCTAATTATGACAAACACTTACCGGAATGAACGAAACTTTTTTTTATATTTTTGTAATAATATATAGATTATGACGAATACCTACCTTATTTCTGAACAATTTGCTGACGCAATTATCAAAACTTCACTCAATCAAAAAAAAGAAAAAAAAAAAAAGGTAACTGAAAAAGAATTAGGCATAAATGTGGTAAAGTTGAACTCGTGTGCTCTCATTCATTATTTCGGTTCTTTGCTCGTTTACATGTTATTTTGATTTTTTTATGTGGAATAGTTTTAGTTTTTAGAATAATTAATTTTTTTGTTTCACATTAAAGGTACACACAACATGACAACGCCGCAAAATTGGTGAAATTGGCCTAGAAAAAAATATGTCCGGTTCGACACGCATCCCCATAAAACAATATACTGTGAATAGCTGAACCTCCAGCTAAACATAGAAATATCCAGCCATGCACCGTTTACATATTTTTCGGTCCAGCTATGCACGCACTGACATAACTATAATTTTATTCGGTTGCCAAATATTTAAACAAAAAGATAAACATTATCTACCCAATCAATAAGATTGAGACTGAATGGGAAACATTAAATTAAGGCTGTTTCTGCCTTCTGTGACTGCGCATGTGGCTGATCAGGCCAATTCTTGAAGATATATTTCTTCCACACTCCACACACTGGTAGTTTTCTCCAGAAAGATTTCGACGTGGCCTGTCTGGTAATCTGGTTGGTTATCGTTAAAGAGGAAAACGGTCCTTCTCCATGCGATCGGTGCGATCTTGTGCAGTTTCTTCCCAATAGTTTTGATTATTTAGAGCCTTTAAGTCCGAGTGTAGCAAATCTTCGTAGCGCTTCTACTGTCCTCCTTGGTTACGTCGACCGCTCTCCAACTCTCTATATAGGACGAATTTTGGTAAATGATTTTCGGTCATCCGAGCAACGTGACCTGCCCATCTGAGGCGGGACTGACCGATTATTACAGATATACTTTTACCATCTGCTCTTTGGAGGATCTCAGTTTTGGATATCTTGAAACCATTTAACATGCATGATTTGTTGTAACTGTCTTTGTTGGAGGCGATTCAGAGCCCTAACATGTCTCACAGCTGTAGGTTAATGATGGAATTATAATTGCTTTGTATACCACAACTTTGGTGGAAATAGATAGATCTTGGTTATCGAATACCCTGGATCTCAGTCTCCAAAAGGACTAAATAGCATTTTTGATGCGATGTTTGATCTCTTCGTCTATATTACCGATATTACTGTTCACGATGCTACCAAGATAGTTGAAATGCCCTTCAGTTTCTAGCGCTTCGCGTTGAATCCTGATAGGTAGTTGTTCTCGTGCAGGTGGAGTAGACATTGTCTTGGTTTTATTGATGTTTACTTTGAGACCTACGGCATCGTAAGCCCATGTTTAAGTTTCAAGCATTGCCTGTAGCTGTTCAGGTGACTCCGCTACTAATCCACAATCGTCAGCATATTGTAGATCGGAAATATACCTTGATCTGGTTTTGGCTCTCCGTCTCTTTAAATTGAAAAGACCTACATCGAACCTATATGTTCTTGTAGTCTGGTATAAACCATTAGAGCTTATTCAGTAACAAACAGGTTGAACAAGATTGGTGCTAGCACGCAGCCCTGTCTGACTCCAGTTTGGGCGAGAAAAGGATCCGTCGGTTCGCCGTCTATCAGAAACCTGGACTAGTTGTTTTCATGAAGACTTCTGCATACAGTGAAAAACTTGGGTGGTACACCGAAACGGGCGAGGATTTTCCATAATGCCTCCTAGTTAATGGAATCGAAAGATTTGGTTAGGTCGATGAAGGCCATGTATAATCCATACTGCTATTCTTTCGATTTTTCCTGGAGTTGCCTACGGGTGAAAATTGAATCAGTCGTGGTTCTATTTGGTCTGAAAGCGTTTTGAGTGCCTAGAAGGATAAGATCAGCATATTTTGTTAGCCTGTTTGCCATTATTTTGGTTAGTATTTTTCTGCCAGTTGACAGCAATAAGATACCTCTGTAATTTCCACAGTCTGCAGCACTTCCCTTATTTTAAATATGTTCACTGTGAAGGCATCCCGGAAATGTTGAGGAACTCAGCCCAGATTGAGTTGAAGAAAGATCTAAGGTTTTCTATGACTCTGCTTTGATTTAACAATGCTTTGTAAACTTCGGCTGGTATTTGGTCCGCGCCGGTTGTTTTATGGTTTTCCAGGTAACCTATGGCCTCTTCAATTTCCTCCAATATGGCTCTATTGTCGGTAACAGAATGTTAATTTAGAATTGTTGAATAGTGATCTTTCTAATTTTCCCTTATTAGGTTAAAATCTTTTATTAAATTTCGATTTTCGTATGTGAGTGGGCAGACTTTTTTTGTGGCGGACCATATACTTTCTTAACAGCGTCAAAAGGGCGTGTTTGATCATGCTGATCTGCGCAACCTAGAATCTTTCTTGCTTTGTTAGTCCACCATAATAGAAAAGTGCTGAATTGTTGAGTTTTTATAAATTTTCAATAGCAGAATGATCAAAATGTCGTCATTCACGAATGCCGAATATACTGATATGTTGTTAGTTTATGGATTTTGTAAGTGCAATGGTCGTGAAGCTGCTAGGGAATATCGAAGGCTATATCCGCATCTTCTAATTCCTAACCATCAAACATTCGACCATGTTAATCGGTCACGTCGTGAAACTGGACACTTTTCGTCAGTAAGTAAACGAAAAAGAGCCAATTCGATGGTAAACCATGAAGAGATAACAGACGCTGTTCAAGAAAAACCCTCAACCAGCATTCTGCGTTTTGGTTTAGTTTTAGGTTTGCCACATTCTCAGGTCTGTCGAGTTCTGCACCGTGAAAAGTGGCATTGATTTCATATTCAATCCGTCCAAACCTGGGAGCCAGGCGATAAACTACAGACAATGCGATTTTGCATGTGGATTTTGCGGAACCAGCGAGCTATCTTCAGAACGTTTTTTACTGATGAAGCGACATTCACTAAAGATGGCATTTTGAATTTCCGCAATTCACATATTCGGTTCAGAAAAAATCCAAAAGTGACTAGGAAACAAAATTCTCAACTTCGTTTTTCAGTGAATATTTGGTGTGGAATTTACAATAACCGCTTGATTGGAGCATATATTACTAATTTACATAACCTTACTGATTTACATAACCTTACAAAATCAGAATGGAGTAAAACTACTTTGAATTGATTGATATTATGATTTTTTCTTTCACCGATGAATTATCTCACATAATCTAACTTCTATTTTAATACTAGCTGACCCGGAGAACTTTGTTTCGCCTGAGAGATACATGAAGTTGTACTAGACATTGGTATTTTTTTTAAGCATATACTTTCATTTTTCAATTCACAGAGCACAAATATGAAGCTCAAGTTTTCTTCTTTTCTTTACTTCTGCGCTAAGATAGCAGAATTCCAAGGCAAACGGCCAGTTGAACCATTCGTTTGAACTTTGATAAGAAAATTAGAGGTGTGATGTATTAAGTCAAATGAAGAAGAAGAATTGTTAGCAAAAATGTCAATTGGCAATGAAATGTCTAATTGTACAATGTTTTTGAGGGTTAAGAAATGGCGATGTGCTATAACAGATTTTTGTAATACATGTAAATTATCCGAATCAGTGTACTATTACTTTTACCCGGACACAACAGTTATTGGCGACGAGGATATAGAACCTGCAGTCGAGTTATTTTTGGAAACATCCGTTTCCGCAATTTTCTACTGATCCTGGTGTCGACCACGCTTCACAATATCTCAAGAAAAAGCCCATCAATCCGAAATTATGGTTGTGAGCAACAATTTTTGTGAATTAACTGGTTTTAAAGTTGGCGACGACTTCGAAATTGCAGAAAGACTGGAACAATATTTTATTGCCAATGCAGTTGAAGACAACAGAAAAAACTGCTGTTATACTTAAACTGGTGGACGAAAACGTTTATAAAACGATTAAAAATTTATGTAATCCAATATTACCCAAACAAAAAACCTATAAGGAACTCATCGAGCTATTGGAAACTCAATACAAGGCTAGAGTGAGTGTCTTCCGTAAACGTTATATATTCGATAATTTGAGACAAGGGGAAGAATCCATAAGCGAGTGGTTCGTTAAAATTAAACAACTTGCTGCCCCATGTAAATTAGGAAATTCTTTCAATGAAAGAGTCAACGACAAGTTTGTAACCGGCTAGTAGATAGGATAAGCGGGATCCCGACCGGAAGTGAAAAAAAAATGGCCGCCACAGGGTGTGGTTCTAGGTGTGTCAGTTGAGTTTGACATGCGTGTAAGCGTCGTGTACGTAGACATGTGGATTAGTGTCAGTAGCGGTTCGACGAAAGGGTAAAAAAGGGTAAGGCGTTAGAATTCCGACGGCTATGATCCGAGGGCGCTGAGTCTGCGACCGAAAATCGCGAGGGGCTCGGGGGGTAGGTGTGAGGGGGGTAGGGGTCAGGGGTTCGAATTTCCGGCCCCGGGGCCTCGCTTGGGATGTAAATTGGTTATTCTGAAACGCCGTTGATGATGAATATTTTGACATCATTTTTTCTATGAAGTAATTTCCGTAGGATATTAGGTTAGCAGGTCCGACCGCAATTCTTGTGGGCCTCGCGTCTGTTTACGACATGTGAGGAAGTTATTTTGAAACGCGGTTGATGATAAATATTTTGTCATCATTTTTTTTTCATGAGGTAATATCCATGAACATAGGATATTAAGCCATCAGGTCCGACCACAATTCTTGTTCCTTATAAAAGCGAGAAGCGGTTGATATCAATTTTATATCATAACAGAATAACTATTTGTGCTGATTTAAAAATGAGTTCTTTAGATGCCCAATCCGAAAAATTATTGATGAAGAAACTAAGAAAAGTGCTTCCGCCTTCTCAACTGTAAGTTTTTCGAATATTATTACGTAAACTTCATATATTGATTATTTTTTCTTCTTTCGTTAGATCAAAACCGCTTATAGTACTGTGTGGGGAGGATGGGAAAGGTGACCCAGCGCAAGCAGGGTTCATATATTTGTTTGAATGGAAGCAAATAAAATATTACTATTTGAGTGGTGCAGAAACCACAGAAGTTTGGGCGTTATCTGTCTAATATAATTGTTATCATCCTAGTCATGAATAAAACAAATTATTTCTACATTGTTTTTAATTAACCTTAATATTATAATGATACATGAAGACGAATATCTACGTTTGAAGTATTTTTTGTTTAATCTGTTCTAACACAATAATATCACTAGAGGCTTCAAAATTTCCAGCTTGATCATCTTCTGATAATGTTCCTGCAATACCACTATTCAGAGTGTTCATAGTCTTCTTATGAGAAATATTATTAATAGGATCAAACTTAAAATCAATTCCATGATCTTTAAACTCTTCCAGTAGGTCACATAATAGAGTGTATTTCCCGCAGTATGAAGCAATATTAATCATTTCATCCATAAATGAATGAAGAAGTTTGTAATTATTCTGAATATTACATTTAGGATACTTGTTATTGAATTCTTCATCATCTAGCAGGTTTTGAACGTTCATGATATCATACTCTGTGAGATTTCCATAATCATCCAATATATGTTTTAGTTCACTCATTGTTACTTCACTATTCCAGATTGATGATTGAATATCTTGAATGAATAAATCATTTTGATATTTATGATCAAACACTTGTTTTATTATGTTCCTAGGAGAATTATATTCTATCAATTCATAAAAAATATCGTTTGGAGTGAAAAGACCTAAATCAGATAGAATTTTAGAAAATTTTTCACTATCATGATATGTGTGAGCAAAAGACAAGTCGTCACACAAACGATCATAAAATATTTTAGATTTATAGAAGTCATACAAATCCATATTGTAATGCTTATTTACTACTAACATCATCATAAGATAGCAAGTGTTTAATATATCATCCCCTCCACAAATATAAAACTAATCTGTGTTACTGACGATTATTTTATTCATTATAATCATATTCAAAAGGTTTTTTAATTGTTTCAATAATCCCTCAGATTGACATGGTATTTTCAATAAAGTTTCTAATTCAAATTTGTATGAACCAGTTGCTTTGTTGAGAAATTCATCAAATTCATATACCATATCATCTTTAAGGAAATAAATGATGCCATCGATATATCGAAAAACTGATGAAATATTACTTGGAATTCCAGGAAATATATCACTGATATATTTAACTGATTTCCTTCGTAATGAACATTCATCAATTTCAGCACACAAATGATTGTCATATATGACATATGTTTTACCTTTGTAACTATTAAAAACACCCTGAACTTTCATAAATCTGGGAAGATCCATCCTATAATATTCTCTCCTTTCAAGTAAAGCAAAACTGTTCGAATCCATTCGATAGAAAATGTTATTATAAAATAACCCAATTTCATCATTAGGTCTTTGATATAGATGAATGTTTGAGAAATTTAAATAACCAAAGGGTATATATTCTAAAGCTTTCACTGGAGGATGAATTATTTTATCCACTAATGAAATGGGCCACACCCAATTCTTGTAAAACAGATATATATGATTATTGATAATAGCAATTCTTTCCACTTATTTTTTATTGCACATAAATTGGTTTTACCACACCTTGACCAATGATTGTTTCCGAAGTTTGATATGATGATGATGATTTAATTGTTGCGGTTGATGTTATTGAACGTACTGTTGTTGCTCGAACGTGAATACCGTATAAAGATTGTATTGCATCGATATCAGTCTGAGATAATTCATTGTTTTTTATTTCTTCTTCAGAATAATACGGTCTCATTATAGATTTGTTGTCATTGGAATGTGACAATCCTAAGGCATGTCCAATTTCATGAATTAAAACTAAATAGAGAGACATGAATCCTGGTGTAGGAGAACCAAGCTTTTTGAACCATTTTTCATCCTTATCAATATGAATTTCGATGCATTTATCATTATTTGGAAAGTATGCAAGTAGATGTGCAACACGGGACCTGGCACAACTACCCCTATTTTTACATGTAAATTCCCATAAGGAAATCTAAGGTCCATTTTGGAGAAATGGTCAATTTTGTCAATTATTCTAAGTCCATTTCAAGGTTGGATGCTGAGTGGTCCAGGGAGTCGATTTTGTCAATTTTTCTAAGTTCCACAGGGAGTAGGAGTCAAATTTGGAATTTTTCTAAGTTCCACAGGGTTCGGAGGGGTTGGAGTCGATTTTGTCAATTTTGAATTTTTTCTAAGTCCCACAGGGGGAGTTGGATGCTGAGTGGTCCAGGGGTGAGAGGGTAAGAGATGACGTCACACTTTTGTTCACAGTAACACTAACATAAATTTTTTCACTTTCACTAGCATAAATTTTTGCACTTCGTCAGGATTCGAACCTGAGACTTATGGATTATGAATCATACGTCTTAACCGCTAAGCTACCGGATCAGTTGAGTAAGCAGTGGAATAAGTGGTATAGTTGATACAGGGATACTCGATTATTTGAGTCATGCATCGTTGAACATTTTGAGTTGGGGGGTAATGGGTAGTGAGAACATAAAAATTTTTCCAAGTCCCATTCAAGGTCTTCGTTATCCTGTTGAACGCGAAAATTGTACAAGCCATATAAACAGCAGTACCCGCGATTTGTCATTTTGAGTCGGGGGAGTTATGCATAGTAGCGTCGTTGGACATTTTGAGTTGGGGGGTAATAGGTAGTGAGAACGTAAAAATTTTTCCAAGTCCCATTCAAGGTTGAATGTGAGACAAGTTCTACTCCTCGTTGAAAAAATCCGAACGCGAAAATTTTTCTAAGTCCGATTCAAGGTTGAACGCGGAAGGGGTTAGATAAGTTCTACTCTTCAACGAAAATTTTTACAAGTCCGATTCAAGGTTGAACGCGGAAGGGGTTAGATAAGTTCTACTCTTCAACAAAAATTTTTACAAGTCCCATTCAAGGTTGAACGTGAATGAGGTTAGACATGAGAATATAAATTTTTTCCAAGTCCGATTCAGGGTTGAACGTGAATGGGGTTAGACATGAGAATCGAAAATGTTTACAAGTCTAATTCAAGGTTGAACGTGAATGGGGTTAGACATGAGAACATCTGAAAAGATCCGTAAAAAATTGTACAAGTCCGATTCAAGGTTGAACGTTAGATAAGTTCTACTCTTCAACGAAAATTTTTACAAGTGTTCCATTCAAGGTCTTCGTTATCCTGTTGAACGCGAAAATTGTACGATTCAGAGGGAGGTGTTGAACAAAAATTTTTCCAAGTCCCATTCAAGGTTGAACGCGAATATTTCATTCAAGGTTAATTATGTGGTTTATAGAAAAGATTCGAACGTGAAAATTTTTCCAAGTTCCATTCAAGGTTGAACGCGAATGAGGTTAGACATGAGAATATAATTTTTTTCCAAGTCCCATTCAAGGTTGAACGTGAGACATGAGAACATCTGAAAAGATCTGTAAAAAATTTTTCCAAGTCCGATTCAAGGTTAAACGTGACAAGCTGAATTCCTTTTTTTCCCCAATAAAATGTCATGAATGGGGTTAGACATACGGTACCATAGAGTTCATAATTGACTCGAAAAGCGCATCCACCATTTCACCCCTTACTACAACATCAATGGTTAGATTTTAAACGAATGATCTTCTTTCCTTTTCATTTATTTCTAATAAATTCCATTATGATACATGTTGATCTATTTTCCAAGTTGTCATCCATCAGTAATTGACATTTCAAAGGACAACAGTATTTCAAACCCCCTAGCTCTCCGCTCATCTGAACACATTTGGGGTGATTATTTTTCTCCAAACAATATAATACTAGTCCACAACTTATGCATTTCACATGATTGTTTTCAATCTTCAATGTATCAGCAGGTAAAACCGACGAATATTTTTCATCCCAGAGTATCAACAACAATACAATTATAATGGCAGCTATCAAATATATCGAGATGAATATATATTTCGCTAATATTTCATTCAAAGATTCTTCCATATTGAAAAAATAAGCAACACTGATTATAATGATAAGTATGGAGTCTTATTTATAAAGGAACTTTGAATAATGACTCACTCAATCTGGACGTGAAAAAATATCATAGTATATAGATATATTGAAAATATTCTCGTGATAGATATTATTCAAAGGGTCGAGCTAATTACATGTTTAAATTCCTCTAAAAAGGTACAAAAATGACATCAATGATTCATAAGAGGTTTAGTGTCTAAAACATTTGAATGCTCTACCGTGGGGGACATTATCAAAATTTTTTATATTTCTGTCGCTTATAGAGACATAGAATTCGACGATTAATATATCATATATGCTGATAGATAAATCTATCAAAATAGAGTTCAACTCTGATTCAAAACGATGATCCGCATCATTAACGATCAGTTCAAATTGTTGATCTCAGATCTCGAACCTAGACGGTAGGATATCAATATTATGAATAAATCGTGACAATGTGATAGCTCGAGACGTGTTTTGAATGATAAAAATATTTTCCTATTTCGGAAATGCAGAAAGAAGAGATAATATTCGATGTTATACGGTTCTGAGTTGGCTGATAGGATTTTCTCATCCAAGGTTATCATATCAAGTTCCTACATCATAACAACGTTTTTTAGTGCTTATCTATATTGCGGTTTCTTCACACGATCAGGGAACTCTACTCATTAGCCGGTGAAAAAATGTATGGAAATCGAACATTTGTCGACCTATCACCGAAAATTTTTCCAAGTCTCATTCAAGGTTGAATGTGAGACAAGTCTTATTCAAGATTTCATATCTTCGTTGAAAAATCCGAACGCGAAAATTGTACATCTGAAGATTATTTCAGGATTGATTTGGATAGCTAGCTGATTTAAAACAATATGATAAATTGATAAGGATGATGTCATATTCAGGAGAGTTATTTCTTATCGGTTATGAATATACAGGGTGGAGGATGGAAACACTATAGGAAATCAACCATTTTTTATTATTTTCATTTCTTGATGTTACAAACGGAAGCGTTATGACTGCTAATTATGGATACACACATAGAATCATCGCTTAGGTAATATTGTACATATAGAAATATTTTTATTGAGAATAAGGTGAAGTTAATAATGTTTCCAATATAGAAATCTTCTTCCTTGGCTCATCCGGTTCTTCATTCTTCCGTTTATCGAGCGAATAGTGCCCCCAAGGTAGAGTGTTGAATGTTCCAGGTACCAAATATCGCTTGTCATCTTCTGGACTCAAAGCTATTTTTTCCTGCGTTAATGAATGCACATGATGTTCTTTAGCTTGAATTAAATTTTGTGAAATAATCTTATGCTTCCATGTTTCAAGACATTCTATGTAATCCTCAAAACAAATATTGTTTTTTACAATCGATTTCTTGATACCTTTAGCCTTCTTGGTAACACCATAATTTCGGCACATAGTTTCAATTTCCTCCGGATCATATCCTTCTGTTTCCCATTGTTGTTTCTTCACATCAATCTCATTATGTGAATTTTTGACTGCGTACAGTTTAGATCTGAGACCAACATAATCAGTCATCGGAATACCCCCATTCTCATCGGTCATCATGCCTAATACCTTCTTATTCACTTGAGGAATACCATAGGGATTATTCTCGGGATAGTCGGAGGTATCAAATCGCGTATGGCAATCTCTTCTCATCACTTCATAAGGATCTTCAAATAGCTCATATATAAGCGAGTCTGTATCAGTATATAAGATGGTACAGCCCTTTCTGAACGCTTCATTCATATAGTCGTAATGGAAATCATATATAGTTGTCTTCGCCAGATCAAGAATGCTCATTCCCACATAAATTGGTTTATTCAAGTATACTTCAAGTTTCCGAAGTTCAACTGCAACCAAGTTCTCGTTGAAAATAACAGAATTCTTGAACTCTGGTTTTGCAATGTATGATTCGGCGCCATAACGACCTTCCCATTTCGTTAGAAGATGAACATTCACTCTCTTTCTGATGTTTTCCATAGTTTTTCCTGTAACGATAGAATAATGTGTAAATATCTGTATATGAAATCTAAAGAATAGGATATCATATCAGTACAATTTAACTTACCAAATACCGCATTATTCATCAGCTTGAATAGATTCTTCTCGAATTCATTCTTTGCTTTCTTCCTCAGGTTCGTATTTAGATCAATATAGGATTTCAACCAAGCGGACTGTTTGAATTTCAACACTCTATGTATTTTTGTGAGAACCAATCCATTCCTTAAAGCCTGCTTCAGATTGCGGTAGTGAATAATATACTTCTTCTTTGGATGTAATGTAGCCATAAGTTTTGCATTCTGTTGAGAAGCATAGCAAGGTGTCCGAGTCTTAGAATTATAATGTTCAGGACAGAAAGGGAGATTTTTATGTTTATCATGTAAATCCCTTGGATACTCGAGGTCCACTTCCAGAATATACCCCTCTGGAGCATCATCAGGTACGGAGGTAACATCTATATTTGTATCAGACCATTGAAAACCCCCATATGGTAGGTATTGTGACATTGCCCATCCATATTGATTGTTTACATCAAAGTACATGAGGTAATTCTCTGGTTTCTTCGTATCATAATTGGGGATATACTTGTTGTTTGCATGAGATCTTCGTTTTCCACATACTTGACTTAGACCTCCACGTATTCCTCGTTCAACAAATAAAAACATATCAACATCAGTTAGAAGTTCTAATTCTTGTTTGGTATGTTTCAACATTGCATCCCACGTATATCCAGGTAAGGTGAAATAATGTGCAGGATCTAATCCATAAGTCTCATGAGTGCTTAAGCGAAATTGCTCAAATACATCAGCTAACAATAAAATGTCTGTTTTCATATATAGATCTGAATATTCGCCCAAATTCTGACATTGAAATTTTTCCCATACAAGCTTAGCCCGCAAATAGCTTTTTCGAGGACATTTCTTGTCTTCCAATTTATTATAGAAAGCAGTAATTGGTGGGAGAGAAGTTTCTCGGAAACGGTCATCAGAATCGATATAATCATAAGGCATTACCCCTTTCTTTGTAAGAAGCTTTATGTGTTCTTCAGATTCATTAGGAAATTGGGATTTCAAGTTGGGAAAATCTTCTAAACCTGAAGATAATTGATCCAGCGAGGAGGCCATAAATCGGAAACTATCAATGAATCGGAAATTCACACAATAATCAGTATAGTGTTTAGTGAAGCTAATATATTTTTCCTTTGTTATAGGCAACAAATCAATTTTTCCTTCCATCCTTATAGCGATATCTTTTATCACAAAATTAGCGTCATAACCACTTAGGTTGTGAAATACTACAGGGATCGTATGACTATCTTTATAATTTATGTTACAGCCCTCATGAGCAGCTCCACGGTAATTGTTCTCTGCTAATAGATGATTATGGTCTCGTACTTTCTTCTCACCAGGTTTTAAAATTTCCTCACAAATATGACAATGTGTTGCCTTTCGAAATTCAGATTCCTGTTGCATCGTCATATCAATATCATAAGGACATAGGAAAACTGTTTCAACATCTTCAGCAAATTGATTCATTTCATCTGCAAACCATTCCATGCAATTAGGACCTCGATATGAACGATAAAAACTGAGAGTGTCATCATATGAACACTTTACATAGTATCCAACAGCTGCTGCTTTGTGTTCTTGATAATTATTCTTTGTATTAGTAGGCTTCAAAATACTTTCCAGATCTGCATAAATAATAAAGGGAACCTTCTCCTTGTTTGTGATTTTTAAATTTCAGGATATTGTTTCCTATCTCAGGCATTTTGATTGCAGTTTCATTCATTTTCCCACAATCTTCCGAATGATTATCAAGTTTTTCTTGTGATCTGAAGTATCGGAGGCATCTATCACATATGAATTTTTTGCTTTTTTCTTTGCTTAGCTGACTCGAGACGAGAAAGGATAGGTTTTTAATCCAAACATAATGATATCGAGCTGGAGTATCATCATATCTGTCTTGAATCAGGAGTAAGTTGACGTGTCTTTCCATCTTGTTCTTAGTAAGATATGTTGGTAATGTAGCAAAATTCTTCTTTTCCTTCATCAGAATATAGACGTTGATGGATATTTGATTCTGTTTTTCAAAGTTTGGTATCTGTTTCATTGTCATTGGAAATTGAATACCTTTGAGCTTTAATACTTTAGAATAATGTGGGTAATTGGTGATTCTTTGAGGGTTATCTTTTGCCCGGTACAGAGCTGATGTAACAGCCCATGCAAAACAAGCTTCATCATCATTTTTAACATTTACACAGGCTTTCTTATTTTTAATTTGGGGCGGTAGTTCTATGTATGAAGATCCAAGTTGAGGTGTAAACTTGTTTATATTCACCCCAAGGTTAACAACATTCACCAAAGCCCATCCACTATCTCTTTCTTGAAATTCTTCAAGTTCCTTCAAGATGGGTATCAAGACATTCCTATTGAACCAATCGGTTATGTTTGTATCTCGGTAAACAGGTGAGTTTGATGTAGTAAAATATTTATATTCCTTCTGAACTTTATTTGCAGTCATGATCTGAAACTCTCCACAAAACACCATATTGACCTTTACAGCGGCATCTTTTTTCAGTGCGTTCAGAATTCTTCGTCGAAATATGGCCTCACAATCCAACAGAAAATCTTTAGGGTCTTTGTGTTTGAGGTTACTGATAATTCCTGTTCTTATACGGCTCTCGAAGGCGGATAATGAGTCATCCCAATGAACTCTATCTCGAGCAGTTTCCTTTCGCGTACTCAGTCCTGCACCAATTCGTTGTTGTTTGAATTGATGTTTCAATGATTTTATTGAACGGATCTGAGCTTCAAGTTGCTGTTTTCCTCCAATAGAAGTACAACTTCGCAATTCCCGATATAGTTTTCTAATTGCTCTAGTACATTCCTTTACACCTTTTATTGCATGCTCATTATCAGAACTAGCGATGAACAAAGCCACTAACGACTTTATTAGGCGAAGACAATCCTCTATGTTGAACATTTTTGCTGAAATGAAAAAAACTTTCGCTCAACTTACCAAAAAAAAAGATACTTCAATAAGTTTTATGAGTACTATCTAGTATCATATTATCACTAGCGCCATCTCTACGAATATAAAGTAGATACAAAACGGAAAGTAGTAGATATAAGAATAGAATGAGATGAGAAATCTGT
>CM024247.1:5334713-5386896 GCA_013421045.1 Propylea japonica
TCTTTATACCAGGAATAAATTTCACTCAATTCAGCTATCTTGTTATGAAAATATATTTTTTTTTTCAATATTCAAATTGATTTTCTATAGTTCGGATGATGCGATGATCTTCAAAATTTTGCACAAAACATTCAATAAATAAATTCATTTCCAAAAATAAATTTCATTTGATTCGGTATCTTGTTATGAAATATAAAGAGTCTTTTCTTTAATATACCAATTGGAATTTCTATGGTTCTGATGATGCTATCCTTTTTGCATGAACATTCAGTATATCAGTCTCAACTTACAAAATGAATTTCATTTGAATCGAAAAGTGGTTATGGAAAAATAAAAAATTCTCTCTTCAAATTCCAATTGAATTTTCTATGGTTCTGTTAATACTATGGCCACAAAATTTTGCGAGAGGCTCACTGAGCATCTGGCAAGTTGGCTGCAAAATTCATTCCGTTTGCCCTCGTTTGTGTGTGGAAATATTGAGGAACAAAAATTTTGAATGGCCACTTTTTATGGAACACCCTGTACGATTTTTTTCTGGTTAACGAACTTAACCGAGCTATTTGGGAGCTGAACACACCCTGAAAATTTCAAGTCTCTAGGACAATCCGTTCGAGAGTTATTGTGCTCACGGACGGACGGCCGGACGGCGCGCCTACCCCCTACAGAATTTGATTTGACCTCATATTTTTCCATCAGGAAGTCGAACCCTATCCGTTTGAGACCATTTTCGGCTCAAAATTCGAAAATTACAGACACATTGGGGCAAAACGATATAGCACTCGTCTAAGTAGAACGAGCGCTCAAAAAGGCTTCTATTAATACTTCAAGATCAATTATTATTCGTTCTTATTCGACTCATGTAAACAAAGTGGATGATCCTTTTTGAAAATTTATTCGGAAAGAAGAATCACATCACACAAGTAGTCTTTCGTCTTTACAGGATGTTTTCGTATGTTAGCCAAATTTGAAGTATTGAAAGAATCCTGCCTTGATCGAATCTTTCCAATGAGCCTAATCTCATTTTCTTACATGAAGGATTCGTTATCGTTGTCTAGCCAGATTTCAACTACATATTGTTAAAAACGATTGAACTCACCTCATTTTTCACATAGGGGAAACGGAGGTGGAAAATCACCCCTAAGGTGATTCTTGCCTCTGCGGGGTCGTCGTTATCGTTGTTTAGCCGAAATCTTATTGTTGAAAAAAATCCTGTTATGACAGCAGCTTTGGAATGAGTCTACCCTCATTTTCTTACGTATGGGAAGGGGGGGGTGAAAATAACCCCTGAAGGTGATTTTTGCCTCTACGGGGTTCGTTATCGTTGTTTAGCCAAAATCTCACAATTGAAAGAAATCCTGCTATGGCAGCAGCTTTCAAAGGCTACTCTCATTTTCTTGAATGAAGATTCGTTATCGTTGTCTAGCCAGATTTCAACTACATATTGTAAAAAACGATTGAACTTACCCTCATTTTTTCACATAGAGGAAACGGAGGTGGAAAATCACCCCTAAGGTGATTCTTGCCTCTGCGGGGGGGGTCGTTATCGTTGTAAAGCCGAAAAATCTTATTGTTGAAAAAAATCCTGCTTGACAGCAGCTTTCGAATGAGTCTACCCTCATCACCCCTAAAGGTGATTTATGCCTCTACGGGGTCGTTATCATTTTTTTAGCCAAAATCTTACTATCGAAAAAAAAACCTGCTATGACAGCAGCTTTCAAATGAACTAGTCTCATTTCTTCCGTAGGGGATAAGGGGGTGAAAATCACACCCCAAAAGTGATTTCTGCCTCTACGGGGTCGTTATCGTTTTTAGCCAAAATCCTACTATCGAAAAAAATCCTGCTATGACAACAGCTTTCAAATGAGCCTAGTCTCATTTTCTTCCGTATGGGATAAGGGGGTGAAAATCAGCCCCAAAAGTGATTTCTGCCTCTACGGGGTCGTTATCGTTTTTAGCCAAAATCCTACTATCGAAAAAATCCTGCTATGACAACAGCTTTCAAATGAGCCTAGTCTCATTTTCTTCCGTATGGGATAAGGGGGTGAAAATCAGCCCCAAAAGTGATTTTGCCTCTACAGGGTCGTTATCGTTTTTTAGCCAAAATCTTACTATCGTGAAAAATCCTGCTATGACAGCAGCTTTCAAATAAACCTAGTCTCATTTTCTTCCGTAGGGGAAGAGGGGGTGAAATCACCCCTAAAGGTGATTTTTGCCTCTACGGGGTCGTTATCGTTTTAAGCCAAAATCTTACTATCGAAAAAATCCTGCTATGACAGCAGCTTTCAAATAAACCTAGTCTCATTTTCTTCCGTAGGGGAAGAGGGGGTGAAAATCACCCCTAAAGGTGATTTTTGCCTCTACGGGGTCGTTATCGTTGTTTAGCCAAAATCTCACGATTGAAAAAAATCCTGATATGACAACAGCTTTCAAATGAGCCTAGTCTAATTTTCTTCCGTAGGGGATAAGGGGGTGAAAATCACCCCCAGAAGTGATTTTTGCCTCTACGGGGTCGTTATCGTTTTTTAGCCAAAATCTCACTATCGAAAAAAATCCTGCTATGACAACAGCTTTCAAATGAGCCTAGTCTCTATTTCTTCTGTAGGGGATAAGGGGGTGAAAATCACTCCCAGAAGTGATTTTTGCCTCTACGGGGTCGTTATCGTTTTTGAGCCAAAATCTCACTATCGAAAAAAATCCTGCTATGACAACAGCTTTCAAATGAGCCTAGTCTCATTTCTTCCGTAGGGGATAAGGGGGTGAAAATCACCCCCAAAAGTGATTTTTGCCTCTACGGGGTCGTTATCGTTTTTCAGCCAAAATCTCACTATCGAAAAAAATTCTGCTATGACGACAGCTTTCAAATGAGCCTAGTCTTATTTCCTTCCGTAGAGGATAAGGGGGTGAAAATCAACCCCAAAAGTGATTTTTGCCTCCAAAAGTGATTTTTGCCTCTATGGGGTGGTTATCGTTGTTTAGCCAAAATCTTACAATTAGAAAAAATCCTGCTATGACAGCAGCTTTCAAATGAGCCTAGTCTCATTTTCTTCCGTAGGGGATAAGGGGGTGAAAATCAACCCCAAAAGTGATTTTTGCCTCTACGGGTCGTTATCGTTTTTGAGCCAAAATCTCACTATCGAAAAAAATCCTGCTATGACAACAGCTTTCAAATGAGCCCAGTCTCATTTTCTTCCGTAGGATATAAGGGGTTGAAAATCACCCTCAAAAGTGATTTTTGCCTTTACGGGGTGGTTATCGTTTTTTAGCCAAAATCTTACAATTGGAAAAAATCCTGCTATGACAGCAGCTTTCAAATGAGCCTAATCTCTTCTTCGTCCGTAGGGAAAAAAGGGGTGAAAATCACCCCAAAAGTGATTTTTGCCTCTACGGGGTCGTTATCGTTTTTTAGCTAAAATCTTACTATCGAAAAAAAAATCCTGCTATGACAACAGCTTTCGAAAGAGCCTACTCTTTTTTCTCACGTAGGGGATAAGACGGTGAAAATCACCCCCAAAAGTGATTTTTGCCGCTACAGGGTGGTTATCGTTGTTTAGCCAAAATCTTACAATTGAAAAAAATCCTGCTATGGCAGCAGCTTTCAAATGAGCCTAGTCTTATTTTCTTCAGTAGGGGATAAGGGGGTGGAAATCACCCCCAAAAGTGATTTTTGCCTCTACAGGGGTGTTATCGTTGTTTAGCCAGAATCTTACAATCGAAAGAAATCCTGCTATGACAGCAGCTTTCAAATGAGCCTAGTCTCATTTCATTCCGTAGGAGAGAAGTGATTTTTGCCTCTACAGGGTTATTATCGTTGTTTAGCCAAAATCTCACTATCGAAAAAAATCCTGCTATGACAACAGCTTTCGATAACGACCCCGTAGAGGCAAAAATCACATTTGGGGGTGATTTTCACCCCCTTAACCCCTACGAAAGAAAATGAGACTAGGCTCATTTGAAAGCTGTTGTCATAGCAAGATTTTTTTCGATAGTGAGGTTTTGGCTAAAAAACGATAACGACCCCGTAGAGGCCAAAATCACTTTTGGGGGTGATTTTCACCCCTTATCCCTTCGGAAAAAAATGAGACTAGGCTCATTTGAAAGCTGTTCTCATAGCAGGATTTTTTTCGATGGTGAGATTTTGGCTAAAAAACGATAACGACCCCGTAGAGGCAGAAATCACTTTGGGGCTGATTTTCACCCCCTTATCCCATACGGAAGAAAATGAGACTAGGCTCATTTGAAAGCTGTTGTCATAGCAGGATTTTTTTCGATAGTAGGATTTTGGCTAAAAACGATAACGACCCCGTAGAGGCCAAAATCACTTTTGGGGGTGATTTTCACCCCCTTATCCCCTACGGAAGAGAATGAGACTAGGCTCATTTGAAAGCTGTTGTCATAGCAGGATTTTTCCAATGGTGATATTTTGGCTAAACAACGATAACGAACCCGTAGAGGCAAAAATCACATTCAGGGGTGATTTTCACCCCCTTATCCCCTACGGACGAAAATGAGACTAGGTTCATTTGAAAGCTGTTGTCATAGCAGGATTTTTTCAATTGTGAGATTTTGGCTAAACAACAATAACGACCCCGTAGAGGCAAAAATCACATTTAGGGGTGATTTTCACCCCCTCTTTCACTTCGGAAGATAATGAGACTAGGCTCATTTGAAAGCTGTTGTCATAGCAGGATTTTTTTCCATAGTAAGATTCTGGCTAAAATACGATAACGACCCCGTAGAGGCAAAAATCACCTTTAGGGGTGATATTCAACCCCTTATCCCCTACGGAAGAAAATGAGTTTAGGCTCATTTGAAAGCTGGTGCCATAGCAGGACTTTTTTCGATAGTAAGATTTGGCTAAAAAACGATAACGACCCCGTAGAGGAAAAAATCACTTTTGGGGGTGATTTTAACCCCCTTATACCCTACGGAAGAAAATGAGACTAGGCTCGTTTGAAAGCTATTGTCATAGCAGGATTTCTTTCGATAGTGAGATTTTGGCTGAAAAACGATAACGACCCCGTAGAGGCAGAAATCACTTATGGGGGTGATTTCACCCCCTTATCCCCTACGTAAGAAAAATAGAGTAGGCTCATTCGAAAGCTCTTGTCATAGCAGGATATTTTTCAATATTAAGATTTTGGCTAAAAAACGATAACGACCCCGTAGAGGCAAAATCACTTTGGGGGTGATTTTCACCCCCTTTTCCCTACGGAAGAAAATGAGACTAGGCTCATTTGGAAGCTGTTGTCATAGCAGAATTTTTTCGATAGTAGGATTTTGGCTAAAAAACGATAACGACCCCGTAGAGGCAAAAATCACTTTTGGGGGTGATTTTCACCACCTCATCCCCTACGGAAGAAAATGAGACTAGGCTCGTTTGAAAGCTATTGTCATAGCAGGATTTTTTTCGATAGTGAGATTTTGGCTAAAAAACGATAACGACCCGTAGAGGCAAAAATCACTTTTGGGGGTGATTTTCACCCCCTTATCCCCTACGGAAGAAAATGAGATTAGGCTCATTTGAAAGCTGTTGTAATAGCTGGATTTTTTTCGATAGTGAGATTTTGGCTAAAAAACGATAACGACCCCGTAGAGGCCAAAATCACATTGGGGGCGATTTTCACCCCCTTATCTCCTACGGAAGAAAATGGGACTGGGCTCATTTGAAAGCTGTTGCCATAGCAGGATTTTTTTGGATAGTAAGATTTTGGCTGAAAAACGATAACAGCCCCGTAGAGGCAAAAATCACTTTGGGGGTGATTTCCACCCCCTTATCCCCCACTTAAGGAAATGAGAGTAGGCTCATTTGAAAGCTGCTGTCATGGCAGGATTTCTTTCAGTTGTGAGATTTTTTCTAAACAACGATAACGACCCCGTAGAGGCAAAAATCACCTTTAGGGGTGATTTTCACCCCCTCTTCCCATACGTAATAAAATGAGGTTTGACTCATTCGAAAGCTGCTGTCATAGCAGGATTTTTTTCAACAATAAGATTTCGGCTAAACAACGATAACGACCCCGCAGAGGCAAGAATCACCTTCAGGGGTGATTTTCCAAGTTCAATCGTTTTTTACAATTATGTAGTTGAAATCTGGCTAGACAACGATAACGAATCCTTCATGTAAGAAAATGAGAGTAGGCTCATTGGAAACATTTGATCAAGGCAGGAATTCTTTCAATACTTCAAATTTGGCTAACATACGAAAACAATCCTGTAAAGACGAAAGACTACTTGTGTGATGTGATTCTTCTTTCCGAATAAATTTTCAAAAAGGATCATCCACTTGTTTACATGAGTCGAATAAGAACGAATAATAAATTGATCTTGAAGTATTAATAGAAGCCTTTTTTTATATCTGAATCTGTTTGATGTAGGATACTGAATCAATCCATTTTTATATTATCGCAGACCTCGAAATGTACTCGAATAAGCAATTAATTCGTTCAGATGATTCGATTATTCGATTCGTGCACATATGTTTAATTTGACGAACGTTTATGAGCCTTCGGCTATTTCCGGCCATTTTACAGGATAACTTTACCGGCTAAGTTCACGCCGGTACAATATTGCCCTGGAACAAAACCAATAATAAACTCTCTCCAATCAATTTTCAAGACCGGGACATATTGCATCAATTAGATTTTCCAACCTGTGCAATATATATATATATAATATACAATTTTTCTTTCGCTTAGATTGAGTAGTTTACGGGGAAATTCGTCATCATCGTTTTCGCTAAAATGTGATCTCATGTTCGTTTGTAAATTGAGAGATGCAACCGAACTCCATAAGTGAGAAGATTTTAAGCATGCTCTAATGACATCGGCGCGTGTTCCTTTTGTTACTACAGGCAGTGTTTGCCGAAAATCGCCCGGGAAAACACAAAGTAACGCCACCCATTATAGGATCAGATTTTCTGATGTCTTTAAGCGTTCGGTTTACTGCTTCAACATGAGCTCTATGACTCATGGTACATTCGTCCCATAGGTATAATTAAAGATGTTTCTCGTAAAAGTTTCCCGAGTGGCCAATTTTTACATATGGAACAAACTGACTGTTACTCTAGTTAGACTGTCTGAGGTAGCTTGAAGGTGGAGTGTGCTGTTTTCCGATCATTTAACAGAGTAGCGACAATCCTTGAAGAGGCAACGGATAGTCCATTCTCCCGGATTGTCTTACTTTTGCAAATACCAAATTTGCAAGAAACGTTTTGGCAGTGCCTTCCGGGTCGTCAAGAAAGAAAGTTAAACCTCTGTTATTAAGCGCACAATAAATTTAGTTCATCAAAATCTTTTCTCTGGTCTTTGACTAATTTCGGTACATTTTCATTAATAAAAACTGACAACTCATTGGTATCGTAGGAACGTATTAGTAGTATGTCCGTTCCATTGTTATGTGGCCGAATGTCGAAAGTGTGCTAATATTGTTTCGAAAAATTCAATTACGGTGACGTCCGCTGCATAAAGAGCCGACCACGAGACCACAGGTGCACAGGGCACAGATAACGCGACTGAGCCGCGCTCAGATGTAAAAGGCTACGCCCCTTCTCCCGAAGCGAGCACGAATGTGAACCGCATTAAACCCGAAGCCATCGCGCGCCGTCCGCTGCTTCGGATTTCATACGTTTTTTATCCTATTCACTTTGCAAAACGGACTACCACGTGAAAGCCTTCTTATTTTTCGGTTTTTTATATAGCCTTTAGCTCTCAAGAATAATGTGGCTTTCTATTGGTGAAAGAATTCTTAAAATCGGTTCTGTAGATCCCGAGATAAGCCCTTACAATTGAATAAATTCACAAACATACAAACACACAAACTTTACCTCTTTACAATATTAGTATAGATAGCAATCGTAAAATGTGACAAAACTTCCAAATTTGAAATCATTCGATCTAACAGTTTGAGAGTTAATGAAGTTTTAACTTTTACTCATAAGGTTATGTTTATTGATCATTTCTTGAGCACCCTGTATGAACATGTCAAGCAGAGATTTTTAATTTTTCTTATTAACTAATTCTCTGTGGTTAAGAAATGAAAAAAACATATAATGTTCACCTATATGATATTCGGTCCGAGGAGTCAACCCCCGAGCAAAGTGCGACAAAGAAAGCAAAAACGCAACAACCTGGGTCGTCGACGTCTCGAGCTGATCCCAAACGGGAACAATCGAGACCCTCGACGTCTCAGGGGAAAGGCGTAAAGGGCACGCAGAGACCACTCGACGCTCGAGTTGCCTCCACAAGTAGGCCTCAGCAGAAGTCCGGCTCTCGAACTGCCGTCAGACCGCCCAAATCCACCTACAGCGGGATGCTCAAGGGAGTAAAAGTTGGACTCGTTCCGGCCGATCATCCCGAGAGCAACCTAGCGGTAGAGGATATGACCGAGCTGGAAAAAAGACTGGCTCGTCTTATACTGGGGTGTGAGGACAACATAGTCCCCACCTTCAATAATGTGGTATTTCGCCCAGGCTTCATGGTGATTAACTGTGATAATCAGGCTACAGCCGACTGGGTGAAATCCAAAGAAGAGGAGCTGCAACTCCCCCACATGAAGGTCCAAGTCAGGGATGAAAAGAACATCCCAGGTGCGGCGGTGGCCACTGCCTATTTCCCAAATAGCTTGGAGTACACCGTCGAGGAGATCCGGACCTTCATCGACAAACAAAACCCCAGTGTAAACACCGCTCAGTGGAAAGTGCTGAAGGTAGGGGACACGGGGAAAAACTGCCGAGAGATCGTTTTCTCGCTGGACTGTGGAAGCCTAGCCGCTCTACAAGCGCTAGATTGCATGGTCAACTACAGACTGGGAAAGGTCAAGTTTTGGACGAAAAAACCAGCGAGCACTCAAAGCTCTGCGGCTGCTGGCGAGGTGGTACCTGGGAGTTCTGGCGCCGTGGTTCACGATTCTGCCCTAGCGGAGTCAGAGCCCTCGGCGTCAGCCCAGGCGACTGTTACGCCGGCTCCAATGGAAGTAGTCCAAACTTCCAGCAGGGCGGAGGAAGAGCCCAAGACAACAAAGGCTCTTAAGCAAGAGAAACCGGGGGACAGAAGGCCGCCTCCACTCCGGCAGGAGCGCGACAAGCGACCTATTCCCCGGAATAAAGGAAAACCGTGGAAACACACAAAGGAGGAACACCATTAGGTGCCTCCAAATCAACCTCCACCACGCCAAGGCTGCTACAGATGCGGCCCTCTGGAGGTTGGTAAAACAAGACCTAGACGTAATGCTGGTACAGGAGCCTTGGGTCATGGGATCCAAGATCAAACGACTACCAAATGGGTCAGGTAAACTTATTTATCATGAAGGGGCGCTGGCCCCCAGAGCGGCACTCTACATTAACAAAAACTTACAATATCTGCCTCTCTCCAGATTTATACAACGCGACATTGCAGCAGTAGTTATGGATGTCCGTCTTCCCGGAGGTAACGTCAAAGTGGTCATAGCTTCAAGTTACCACCATGAGGAGGAAGCATCCCCACCCGAGGAGGTGGCCAATTTGGTGAACTACTGCAAAAAGCTGAACATGCAATTCATCATCGGATGTGATAGCAACGCACACCACACAGTCTGGGCGAGCTCTAATATCAACAGAAGAGGTGAGAATTTACTTGATTTTCTTATGACTGAAGGGGTGGGAGTAGCAAATCGGGGTAGTGAACCTACATTCCGCAATGCAATCAGGGAAGAGGTACTGGACCTTACCCTTATTAGCCCAGCCCTACATCACAAAATTTCGAACTGGCATGTCTCAGATGAGGCTTCCCTATCTGACCACAGACAAATCCGGTTCGACATCGACATTGAGCCGATAATACAGGAGCCTAAAAGGAATCCTAGAAGGACCAACTGGGAGCTTTACCGCTGTCTGCTGGAGGGCAGCGGGGAGCTTTCGGGGGTCAGGGGCATGGACTCTGTGGATGGCATTGACCTGGCTGCGGAGCACCTCCGAAGCCGGATTTTAACGGCTTATGAGGATAGCTGTCCGCTCAAACGGTCGACATCCAGTAGGGACGTGCCCTGGTGGAACTCCAACCTCGCAAAGCTACGTAAGAAAGCCCGCACACTATATAATAAATGGTCTAAATCTAGGACGCTGGAAGACAAGACTGCTTATAGAGCGGCAACGACTGAATATAGTAAAGAACTGCGTAATGCCAAGCGGAAGTCGTGGCGTACCTTTTGTCAGAGCATTGAGGACACGCCAAATGCCGCCAGACTACATAAGGTCTTATCAAAAGACCATAGTAATGGTCTAGGGCAGCTAAGGGGAATGGATGGTGAGATGACTGGCACAGATGACGAGACGTTGTCACTCATGCTAGAGACTCACTTTCCAGGCTCCCGAATCTTTCTGGGCAATAAACCGAATCAGGATGTCTCGGCACCCAGACGAGGAGCCAGAAAGATTGCCGCCAAACTCTTTACAAAAGAGAGGGTTCGATGGGCAATCGAGTCCTTCAAACCTTATAAATCTCCAGGCGGGGATGGCATCTACCCGGTACTGCTTCAGAGGGGACTGCAGGTCATACTCCCGGACCTCGTGGACCTCTTTCGACGGAGCTTCACCTGGGGATACATCCCTGAATGCTGGCGGGACGTGAGAGTGAGCTTCATTCCTAAGGCTGGTAAACGGCCAGGGACTGATGCAAAATCATTCCGCCCTATCAGCCTATCCTCCTTTCTCTTGAAAGCGATGGAGAAGATAATTGATCAAGATATTAGAGCGGGCTTACTTTCTAAGTTTCCTCTACACAAAGATCAGTATGCATATCAAGCAGGAAAATCAACGATTTCAGCTCTCCATAGCCTCACCAGGAAACTGGAGAAAGCCTTAGAGTTCAAAGAGGTTGCTCTTTGCGCTTTTATTGACATAGAAGGCGCGTTCTCGAATACGCCAAGGAAGTCCATCCACCGTGCGCTGGTCAAGAGAGGAGTGGAGCCGGCAACGGTTGCTTGGATTATGGCTTCGCTGAACAGCCGGATAATCAATATGCAACTGGGCGCAGCTTCAGTTACTGCGACGCCCGGAGACGGATGCCCACAAGGGGGATGCTTATCGCCACTCTTGTGGTCACTGGTCGTTGACGATCTTCTTAAAACACTTACAAGTGCGGGTTTTGAGATCTGCGGTTACGCAGATGACCTTGTGATAATGGTTCGGGGTAAGCATGACGACACAATTAGTGATCGAATGCAAACTGCCCTAACCTTAACTCACGAGTGGTGTCTCCGAGAAGGTCTCAATATAAATCCCAAAAAGACGATATTACTGCCATTCACCAAGAGGAAAAAACTCTCTCTTAAAACAATTACTATGAACGGGACCACCCTAACCCCAACGAACCACACCAAATATCTTGGTGTGATCTTCGACCAAAAACTCTCCTGGAGTTTACACCTCGAAGCTGTGATCAGTAAGGGCCAGAGAGCTCTCTTCATATGCCAGAGGATGGTCGGAGGTACGTGGGGATTAAAACCTGAACTAACGAATTGGATTTACAAATCCATTGTTCGGCCAATCGTGAGCTACGCGGCTCTCATTTGGTGGCCAAGAGCAAAACTAGTTTCGGGACAACTAGCCCTAGGAAAACTACAAAGAACAGCGTGTCTATCCGTAACAGGCGCATCTCGCTCCTGCCCAACTGCTGCCATGCAAGTCATCCTGGACCTGCCTCCTCTAGAGATTTTTCTGGAAAGTGAGGCGGCCAGATGGGCTCTCCGAGTAGCAAGGGAGCGGGAGCTGAAAATTGGTGACTACTCAGGGCACCTCCGCATTCTAAATGAGTGTAAGAAGCTTCAGGATGTAGTCACAGACAACCTCCCCTTGAGACACGAGTTTCAGAAAAACTTTACCACGACATTCCCAAGTCGTGACCAATGGGCTAATAAAGAATTAGTTTTCCCCAGAGGGTCTACGGTATTTTATACTGATGGCTCGAAAACTGAAGACGGACGAGTCGGAGCCGGTGTTTACGGTCCCTCAATCCAATTAGCCATACCAATGGGTCTCTGTCCTTCGGTTTTTCAGGCAGAGACACTTGCTATAAGGGAGTGCGTTGCGCTCTGTGCGGAACGCAACTACCAAAGAAAGAAAATATATATAGCATCTGACAGCAGAGCAGCCCTGCTAGCGCTTGACTCTCCACAAGTGAAGTCAAAGTTGGTCTGGGAATGCAAAACGTCACTTAACCTACTCGGAGAAAAGAACCAGGTCAATCTCATCTGGGTGCCTGGTCACTCCGGGATTCACGGCAATGAAGCGGCAGACCGACTGGCCAGGGAAGGAGGGACAACCCCCTTCACTGGACCAGAACCGTTTTGCGGCTTCCCAGCCAGTCATCAGGCAATGGCTATTAAGGACTGGGAACAAAAGAGGAAGCTTATGTCCTGGCGTACGACCAATGGTCAAAAGCAAGCTAAGTCACTTCTCTCTCACTCGACGAGCTGGACCAAGAAAGTCCTCTCACTCAGCAAATTGGAACTGAGGAAACTGACGGGCGCTCTCACTGGGCACTGTCCTGTGAGGTATCACTTAAAAAACATGGGAAAGGCGCCCGATAGTACATGTCGCTTCTGTCAAGAAGCCACCGAGACAGCTAGACACCTGCTATGTGAGTGTGAAGCTGTTCACCAGAAACGGTTACGGCATCTTGGCTCCAGGTTCCTAAAGCCTGAGCAAAGTAATGGATGTGGCCCCCAGAAAGGTGGTGAAGTTCATTGAGACTTTGCTGCCGGACTGGTAAACAGCGCGGGGATGCACAATAGATCTTAAGGTCAAGGTGCTCGCAAGGTCGGTTTTGATCTGTCGCCCCTCCTCTAATCTAATCTAATCTATATGATATTCCAATATTACTGAAAATAGAAAAAGCCCGAAATTTTTCTAGTCCGGATCTGAAATGTTGAAGGATTGCAATCGTAAAGGGTGACAAAACTTTCAAATCATGTGGTTGAATAGTTTGAGAGTTGAAGAATTCTGAAATTTCAGTCATAAGATATATAACGCACAAAAGACCTTATTGGTCGCAGTGCAGAAGGGTAATCAACGTGCCGATCGACCACTATCTAATCTAATAAGATGAATATCACCCTGTTTATCCCAAACAAAGGCCCTCAAAGGATCAAAACCTCTTGTTGCGACTCCTTCTTGATGTCATTGATTCATGGTATTCGTTTATCGCATTCTTCCTGGGACACCCTGTATAGATACGAGGTAGTTAAATAAAAAATTCTGTTTTCGGTTACTACACATATTATATTTCTTCAGTCGAAGTACAAATATATTTAATTGAATATCAGAGACATGTTTCACAGGATTCTGAATGAAAGTTAACATTATTGTTCACGCCAAAGTGAACGTCTGATCATTTAATTATTTCTGAATATTTCGATTTTCCGACTAGTAAATTGTTTCATTTTCATTTTTTCCCGGTAAAGTTTGTTTACAATAATATGTTACCACTCTACCAGCTGTAGGTTTCCTTGCGACGACGCACATTCATTCTACACATTGAATTCATTCGTTGTCATTGTCAGAAATTAATTCAGATTTCTTAGCATATGCGTCCATTTTCATTGTTTACCGTTTCCAAATAAAGTTTTCAAATAAATTCAGTTTCCAATAAAATTTGATCTTGCGATCATTATTTCATTCAAAATTCTTTTGGACAAATAATATAAAACTAAAAGTTAGTCAGTTTTCACTGTGAGTGATATCATTGGCGTACCTAACTGAGGAAAGGTCACAGAGAACTAGTGTAAAAGTCTTTCTTCAGCCCTCCAACACAGGACCTGCCATCCCGATCGGTTGTTGAGTTCAATCAATTTGTTCGTGGACGTGGAGTGGTTATCAAGATAAGGTCTTTGCGACCCCCTACTGCTGGAGAAGGTAAGGCTATTTTTTTAATTGACTGTACACTTGTTCCTTCGTGTTGTGTTGGGAAATACAAATTTTCATAATTATACAGTCCACTCATTACAATATTTTCCATCTCAAATTAGGTTCAAAGTACCATTTGAAACCCATTTTTTATGGTATTTTGCACCCAGTCATATTTTACCGTTTTTCGAATCGGCCCCAACACAATAATTGGTCCTTCGGGCCGGATATTTCACCCCTTGATTCAAAAAGAAATTAACGAATTTCAAGTATTTTGCAGGCCTTTTGACCTATTTTTGAAGATTTTCAATTTCATCAGATATTCATCGACGCCTGGCAACATTGCCGCCTACAGCTGGTAAGACCACATATTGTAACATCTGTATCACTTCAGTTCATAATTTGTTGTCTTTTCGCGTTCGCTCCTAGTTTTTCTCTGTTTTCATTTAGTTCTTTGCCAATATGCCGCCGAAAACTGATACTGGCAATGAAGCATTGAATAAATTAGTAGACAAACGATCTAATATTTTTTCATATGTGACCGGGATTTGGACGCGAGTCAAAAATTTTGATGTTTCAAAATTATATGAACTGGAAGCTTATCAGGAGAAGATTCTAGCAAATGAATCGAGATTTCAGGAAATACAAGAGGAAATAGTGGAATTAAATTTTTCGCTTAAATCGGAAGATCGTGTCGATACAAATAGTGCGGAACTAGCCTTCGATGATATGATCACTAAGATCAGAGCATTATTTTTGTTTTTGAAACGCCAAGAACCACCATCAACATTATTAGCTAGTTCGCAAAGTCCCCAGTCGAATTCAGATTCACCTCTTTTGCTTCCAAAAATTAATATTCCCACATTTGCTGGCGACAGTTCAGAATGGCCAGAGTTCTTTCAGTTATTTAATTCGTTGTTCCACGAGAATCAGAGTTTAGCGCCCATTCAGAAATTTCAGCTCTTGAAATCCTATTTGAGAAATGATGCTCTTGCTGTAATATCAGGTTTACAACTTTCAAATGATAATTATAAGTTAGCCTATGACGCTTTGAAAAATAGATTTCAAAATCCCAGGCTCCTAGCAACCATGTACTTGAATGAAATTTTGAATTTGAAATCCTTTTCTAATAGCTCGGTTGCAAATCTTAAGGATTTTCTGAATTGCCATCAAACAGCTGTCAATGCCATCAAAGCTTTAAATATAAAGGACTTGACGGATTTTCCACTATTTTCGTTGGCGTTGCGAAACATTGATCCTCACACCAGAAGAACATTCGAAAATCAAGTTGGTACCTCTGAAATTCCAGAGTACAAAAGTTTAATGGATTTTGCCGCACAGCAACTTCAAGCACATGAGTTCTGTGAGCAAAATTCCTCCAAGACTACATCTCGTCAGGTCAATTCAGTCAGGACCAAAACACATAATATGTTCATTGCTAATTCTGCTTCCACTTCTCAATCCCAACATCAGATTTCCGATCGATCTCATGGAATTCCAAACACTCGAAAATTTCGTTGTCCGAAATGCAATGAAGCGCATCCACTATTCGCCTGTTCACAATACACGAGTATGTCTCGAGAATCTAAATTCAATTTTTTGAAGAGCTCAAAACGCTATTTCAATTGCTTAGGCCTTCATAATATAAAAGATTGCGCTTCAAAAAATGCATGCAAGTTCTGCAGTTCCAAACGCCACCACACCAGCTTACACCCTGATAATAATGCGTCTAGTTCTGGCAACGTCCGTTCCAACTCCCATGAAAATACTCGTGTTTCGTTCGATCCTTCAGCCAGTCGAGAAGGTTTTGATCGCGGATCCCAAAACTCAAGTGAAAATTTGGTCAACTCATGTCATTTGAATAAAAAGGTATCCTCCCTTAATCAGGTATTGCTTGGTACTGTTCAAGCTAGAATTCAAACCGCGGATGGCTCGAAAATTTCTATCAGAGCTGTTCTTGATCCCGGTTCCCAAATGTCAGCGATCACGGAACATTTAGTCCATAAATTAGGTTTGGAAATCAATCCCACAGACATTCATGTTTCCGGTATTGGCAAATCCAAAGCAAGGGCATTAGCCATGGTCACATGCAAGTTGTGCCCAATCTCAAATTCGAACATTCTAGAGTTGCAAGCCATTGTATTACCTCAGTTAACCAATAATTTACCTTCTGTGTCCTTGTCTCCAGAAATCATCAAACATTTCGATAATTTGGATTTAGCGGACAAAAATTTTCATATGTCGCACCCTGTAGATATGTTATTGGGAGCTGACACATATTCGATGGTGTTCGATAGGGATGGTCGTTTATCATCTGTTGGTTTCCCAACCGCGGTCAATACATTTTTCGGATGGATTATTATCAGTCCCGTGCAAGAAAATAAAAAAGAGTTCACATCAACTTCACTTCTGCTCACTGAATCCATTCTTGGTGATGCACTTCAGGCATTTTGGTGATTGGAAGAAGTTCCTGAGGCCAGAGTATTGAATCCCTCCGATGAGTACGTGGAAAAACATTTTCAAGAAACCCATTCCCGCGAAAAAAGTGGTCGGTATGTTGTCTGCCTCCCGTTCAAACCTGACGATGAATTTTCGGAGTTGAATTATAATTCAAATAGGTCATTCAGATCTTTCTTATCACTTGAGAAGCGCCTTTTGAAAAATCCGGACTCATATGAGGCTTACCAAAGTTTCATGTTGGAATATTTGTCCTTGAATCACATGTCCGTTTCTAAAATATCGGACAAATACGTAATACCTCATCATGTAGTTCGAAAAGAATCAAGTTCAACAACGAAACTCAGAGTTGTTTTTAACGCCTCTGATCCTGATTTGTCCGGCAAGTCTTTGAACGATCGTCTTCTCAGCGGTCCTAAACTTCAAAAGGATATTAAAAACATCCTAATCAATTTCAGGCTGTATCCGATTGCCATTTGGTGGCATTTGGGAAGCCGGGGTAAAATCGGCAAAACGTCTACTTACTAAGCAGCTCGGTTCTGTCGCGTTTACTTTTGAAGAACTAGCTACTCTATTTGCTCGTATTGAGGCTGTATTAAACAGTCGACCAATATACCCTCTATCGAGTGATCTTTCAGAATCAGGCGATTTTTTTAACTCCTGGTCATTTTTTAATCGGTGTCCCTTTATTGTCTCCCCCTGAATTTTCGCATATCGATAATCAAGCACCCTTAAATAGATGGCAACAGCAACAGAAACTTTATAGACAATTTTGGAAAAAATGGTCACAAGAATATTTGCATACTATAATGCAACGCAACAAATAGCAGGTAGAAAAAGACTGCCCAATTGTTGGCGATGTAGTATTAATCAAGGGAGTCGATTCAAATCCTGCATCGTGGCCCCTTGGCCGAATAACTGAATTATTCTCTGGACCTGACGGTATTTCTCGAGTTGCGTCCGTTAAAACAGCGACCGGCACTTATACCCGAGCAGTATCCAAATTAATTCCGCTAAATATCCGATTTTGAATTTCAATAGTTCCATTGTTTCTTCTGTATTTCATTGTCAAATAAAATTATATTAATTTTAGGTGGGCGGATTTTGTTCACGCCAAAGTGAACGTCTGATCATTTAATTATTTTAAAATATTTCGATTTTCCGACTAGTAAATTGTTCCATTTTCATTTGATTTTTCCCGGTAAAGTTTGTTTACAATAATATGTTACCACTCTACCAGCTGTAAGTTTCCTCGCGACGACGCACATTCATTTTACACATTGAATTCATTCGTTGTCATTGTCAGAAATTAATTCAGATTTCTTAGCATATGCATCCATTTTCATTGTTTACCGTTTCCAAATAAAGTTTTCAAATAAATTCAGTTTCCAATAAAATTTGATCTTGCGATCATTATTTCATTCAAAATTCTTTTGGACAAATAATATAAAACTAAAAGTTAGTGAGTTTTCACTGTGAGTGATATCATTGGCGTACCTGACTGAGGAAAGGTCACATAGAACTAGTGTAAAAGTCTTTCTTCAGCCCTCCAACACAGGACCTGCCATCCCGATCGGTTGTGGAGCTCAATCAATTTGTTCGTGGAGTGGTTATCAAGATAAGGTCTTTGTGACCCCCTACTGCTGGAGAAGGAAAGGCAATTTTTCTAATTGACTGTACACTTGTTCCTTCGTGTTGTGTTGGGAAATACATATTTTTATAATTATACAGTCCACTCAATACAATATTTTCCATCTCAATATAGGTTCAAAGTACCATTTGAAACCCATTTTTTTTTTGGTATTTTGCACCCAGTCATATTTTACCGTTTTTCGAATCGGCGCCAACATTATTTACTCTTAAATCTAAAAAAATTTCAGGTGAATTCAAAGAATATGGTTTATATAATGGACTCATAATATTATTATGAGTCCAGAATGATCTTGAAGGACTAGGTTGGTCATAGTAAAAACGATTTCGAGTCGACTTGAAATTTCAAGTTTAAAGTGAACCCCACAATGATTTATATATCTACGTTTAGACATGTCAATTACTGTTCGATGTAACCGTTTTTTAATTGAATGCACGTTCCGTTCTCCATAGGAAAATCATGAAAAAACGTTTTCGATTTCAGAATTCTTTTCTCGGAAAGTATCATTTGACAAGAGAAATATCTTTTGTACTCTCGTAGAACATTATGCAATAATTTGAAAACCGCATTTTTATTTGGATGCACACCCCGTTCTTAATAAAAAAATCATGGAAAAACATTTTCGTTTCACAATTTTTTTCCCGAAACGAATCGTTTGTCAATAGAAATAGCTAAATTCATGATAGGAGTGTTAAAGGTGACGTTTTATTTTGTGAGTGAAAAAGTTTGTGAAATGAGCGGAGCGAATTGAACAATTTTATAAACATAATAAAATCACTTTTAACACAAATACAATGTTTTTTACACCTGCCATTGAAAGTAACATTTTTATGGCAGCAAGCAATGTTAAAATTGTTTTTTTACGTGAAGGCGTGTTAAAAATATTTTTAACACGCTTGCACGTTTATAACATCACTTCTAACACTAATATCATTTTGAAGTTTATTGTCATTGCAAATTCGCCCATTTCATTATAGGGCAGTTGTACAAAAAACATTGTAAGGTATTTGTGTTAAGAGTGATTTCATTTTTGATATTTTTTAATTCGTCCCACTCATTTCAAAAATTTTTTCACTCACAAAATAAAGCGTTACTTTTAACTCTCATATCATAAATAGCTATTTTGTACAACTGCCCTAATTTGATAATGAAATGGGCGAATTTGCAATGACAATAAACTTCAAAATGATATGAGTGTTGAAAGTGACGTTAATTAACGTGAAAGGGTGTTAAAAATATTTTTTCCGCCGACCTCGAAATAAAAGGTGATTTTAATGTGTACGAAATTGATCATCAATGACCCATTTTAACGCTCAATATTATTCAGAAGCACTACGAGAAATCTCAAAACAATGAACAATCATTTTCAACATTGTTTGCTGTCATTAAGTGTCACTTTCAATCCCAGTTGTACAAAGAAGTTTTTTCAAGCTCTCGTAAAGTATTATTCAACTAATTCAAAACCGGTTTTTAGTTGAATGCACATCCCGTTCTTCATAGCAAAATCATGGAAAAACATTTTCGATATCAGAATTTTTTTTCTCGGAAAGTATCGTTTGTCAAAAAAAAATTCATCAAAGCTCTCGTAGAGTATTATCTACAAAATTCACAACCGTATTTTAATTGGATATACACCCCGTTTTCCATAGGAAAATCATGGAAAAACATTTTCGATTTCAGAATTTTTTCCTCGGAAAGTATCGTTTGTCAAGAAAAAATTCTTTTGTACTCCCGTTGAGCAGTATCCAGTAAATTCGAAACCATTTTTTTATGCACATTCTGTTTCTTATAGAAGAATCATGGAAAAACATTTTCGATATCAATTTTTTTTTCTCGGGAAGTATCGTTTGTCAAGAAAAAATTTTTCGTGATCTCTTAAAGTGTTATCCAACAAATTCGAAACTGTTTAATCATGGAAAAACCTTTTCGATATCAGAATTTTTTTTCGGAAAGTATCGTTTATCTTTCGTGCTTCCGTATTGTATTATCCAACTACTTCGAAACCAGTTTTTAAATGGATGCACACCCTGTTCTTAATAGGAAAATCGTGAAAAATATCATCATCAGAATTTATTTATCGAAAAGTATCATTTGTTGAGCAGAAATTCGTTACCATTTCGTCTTTCTAAGAATTCAGCTACTCCAATTTGGATCGTTGTACGTAAGAACAACATGAGTAATTTCGTCATGTGTATTTTGTTTCTCAATAAGTCTAGTTTGTATTGGAACACAACAATAATTGTTTTTACGGCCTGCGATCACTATGTAACTCCTCGCTGACAAATATTATGTAGAATGTACATATAAAGGGAACTGACATCAATCCGGCAACACTGTACACTTACTTAGTTCGTATGCGACAGTCCCCACGTCATAATACACGTTCTGACAAAATGAGAAGATCGTTATGGCGCTGGAGCGTACATTTCTGCACCAGAGTTTCAAAATTCCGATCTGTGTGGGTTATGAGCATCTTAGATTTAGCAAAAACTAAGATATACGACTTCCATTATGATTAAATGAATGAGCTTCTTGTGTAGGGGTCATTCTAATCGAAAGTACTATTAGTACAATCATCTCAAATTTTTTTCAGAATGGAAGTTCGGTTAGGTGTAATTTCTTATTAATTGATAAGCCTCCTGTGCAGTAGTTATTCTAATTTGAAAGTATTATAAGTATAATTCTTTCAGTCAATATTTTCCGCAGAAGAGAGGTTACTCGTTAAATATTAAGACAAGATTTAGTGAACTTCACTATTACAGAAGTACCAAAACAATAATATTTCATGAATTATCATTTGTATAAAGGATTTATAATGAGTTTAACATTATGTGACCTTTTGTCCTAAACCTATTCAACCTGTTTAATTTTATATTCCCTTCGGTGTATCCCTTCAGCATTTGTGCTTTAGGAGCCTTGGTATCTTTACTGGATGAGTCCAGCAATCATTCACTAAAAACAATATGCACTGTTCTTTCTAACTATAATATTTTCCATTCAATCGAAAGCACTAAGGAATTATAGAAGAAATTATTGCTCATGGTCAAATTTTAAGAAATCCACATTGTTAGAATCTACCAAAAGTTTCATTTTGGAGGCAGACTTAGAATCAGATTACTCGTCTAATTTGTAATGGATTGATATTCAAATGGGTAAACTTTTTCGACTTATCAACCGTTCTGTTTGAATGAGCAATCTAATAACTGGTACCTGTTGTTTGAGAATTTTGGCCAAAATCAGTAAAAGGATTCAAATTCAACAATAAACATTCAAAATTCTTAAAAGGGTAATTAATATACATAGTAGTAGGTTCTTATGGTTATGATTCATATAAATCATTTGATTGTAAAAAATAATTGATTCCTACTATTCCTCTTCAGTTCTAAGATATAGAAGTGAATTACCTAAATTAGCAATGAAATGTATTCTGAGTAGATGTGCAGCAGAGACCTGGCACAACTACCCCTATTTTACATGTAAATTCCCATAAGGAAATCTAAGGTCCATTTTGCAAGAATGGTCAATTTTGTCAATTTTTCTAAGTCCCACAGGGGTGTAAACGTGTACGGTCAATTTTGGAATTTCTCTAAGTTCCACAGGGATGCTGAGTGGTCTAGGGAGTCGATTTTGTCAATTTTTCTAAGTTCCACAGGATGTTGAGGGGTAGGAGTCAAAGTTGGAATTTTTCTAAGTTCCACAGGGATGCTGAGGGGTAGGAGTCGATTTTGTCAATTTTTCTAAGTCCCACAGGGGGAGTTGGATGCTGAGTGGTCCAGGGTAGGGGTGAGGAAGTTAGAGGGGTGAGGGAAGGTGGAGATGACGTCACACTTTTGTTCACAGTAACACTAACATAAATTTTTTCACTCTCACTAGCATAAATTTTTGCACTTCGTCAGGATTCGAACCTGAGACCTATGGATTATGAATCACACGTCTTAACCGCTAAGCTATCGGATCAGTTGAGTATAGAGTGGAATAAGTGGTATAGTTGATACAGGGGATACTCTATTATTTGAGTCATGCATCGTTGAACATTTTGAGTTGGGGGTAGTTGGTAGTGAGAACGTAAAAATTTTTCCAAGTCCCATTCAAGGTTGAATGTGAGACAAGTTCTACTCTTCGTTATCCTGTTGAACGCGAAAATTTCATTCAAGGTTATTTATTCGGTTCATAGAAAAGATCCGTAAAAAATTTTTCCAATTCCGATTCAGGGTTGAACGCGGAAGGGGTTAGATAAGTTCTACTCTTCAACGAAAATTTTTACAAGTCCGATTCAAGGTTGAACGTGAATGAGGTTAGACATGAGAATATAAATTTTTTCCAAGTCCGATTCAGGGTTGAACGTAAGACAAGAGAACATCTGAAAAGATCTGTAAAAATTGTACAAGTTCGATTCAAGGTTGAATGTGAGATAAGTTCTACTCTTCGTTATCCTGTTGAACGCGAATGAGGTTAGACATGAGAATATAAATTTTTTCCAAGTCCCATTCAAGGTTGAACGTGAATGGGGTTAGACATGAGAACATCTGAAAAGATCCGTAAAAAATTTTTCCAAGTCCGATTCAAGGTTGAACGTGAGAGCATTTATTCCAAGATTTCATATCTTCGTTGAAAAGATCTGAACGTGAAAATTTTTCCAAGTCCCATTCAAGGTTGAACGTGAATGGAGTTAGACATGAGAACATCTGAAAAGATCTGTAAAAATTGTACAAGTCCGATTCAAGGTTGAATGTGAGATAAGTTCTACTCTTCGTTATCCTGTTGAACGTGAAAATTGTACAAGTCATATAAACAGCAGTACCCGCGATCTGTCATTTTGAGTCGGGGGAGTTATGCATAGTAGCGTCGTTGAACATTTTGAGTTGGGGGGTAATGGGTAATAGGGAGTGAGAACGGGGAAGCGATGACAGGGTTGAACGTGAATATTTAATTCAAGGTTATTTATACGGTTCATAGGAAAGATTTGAACGCTAAAATTTTTCCAAGTCCGATTCAAGGTTGAACGTTAGATAAGTTCTACTCTTCAACGAAATTTTTACAAGTTCCATTCAAGGTCTTCGTTATCCTGTTGAACGCGAAAATTGTACGATTCAGAGGGAGGTGTTGAACATGAAATTGGGTTGAACGCGAATATTTCATTCAAGGTTAATTATGTAGTTCATAGAAAAGATCCGAATGTGAAAATTTTTCCAAGTTCCATTCAAGGTTGAACGTGAATGAGGTTAGACATGAGAATATAAATTTTTTCCAAGTCCCATTCAAGGTTGAACGTGAATGGGGTTAGACATGAGAACATCTGAAAAGATCCGTAAAAAATTTTTCCAAGTCCGATTCAAGGTTGAACGTGAGAGCATTTATTCCAAGATTTCATATCTTCGTTGAAAAAATCCGAACGTGAAAATTTTTCCAAGTCCCATTCAAAGTGCACGTAGCCACGTGTCATTGAGCGCGGCGCCTGAAAATATTGATAAGAGGTTAGTGATAAGAGTAGTGACCGCAGCATTGGACATTAATTAGAATAAGATGATAAGATTTGAGTTTTTCAATCTAGAGATAAGGATTAGACAGGTTGTTGACAAGTCTGGACTCGCAAAATTTAAATGTAGTGGAGCAACTCTAATTTCTCAAATTGTATATCAGAATCAATTAGCTCATTATGTTAATGGAAAGGAGATGGAATTTTTTGAATATAATATTATATGTATCGATTGTATGGTGAAGAAATTTGGGCATCTGAATCATGAACCAATTAACAAATTTCATATAGAAATGATTATATCACGTGATGAAGAGTTGAAATTCATGATGGAAAGATATATGAAAAAATGTAAGATATGCTCACAAATATTTGCCTCTATTGAACAAATTGTAGCTAGTGAAACAGAAGGTTATGAGTTTGAGTTGTGGTGAATAAAAATACATATTGAATAATTGACTTTTTATTTCATCATCAAATCAATGTCTACCCAAATCATAGAGTATTTTATCTCTACATAAAATTAAACATTCATTCAGTATTACATTCTCAATTGATGGATTGAGATTACAAAATTTTTCAATTGACTCAAAACAATCAATAGTATTGATGAAGTACAAAAAATTCTTATAATAAGAAGAAAAATTAAGTTTCAATAACATCTCAAAACGTTTTTTTATTGAATTTTCATTGATTTCTTTTATCATAGCAACATCGTTACTAGATAAATATATATGATTATCACTCCTACATATGTGTGTTAATTTAAATCCATTCACAGATGCTGTTGTTATTGATATATCATCTATAAATCTGACATCATTGTCTTCATTCATGTTGAGAATTTCTATAAACATCATCCATTGTAGATTATCGAAGGATATTGAAAGTTTTTGATTATGACGAAGACATTTTTGGTTTGTTGACAGCTTCACTGATGGTTCGAAATTTCTCAGGCTGCTGAGACCAAAATCAATAGTATGTTCGTCTATTGGAATTTGTATATTTAAGATAAATGATTTCTCCATGTCCAGTAATAAATTAGCAGAGTTCATAAAATGAAATTCACACATCTTGTCCACTCGGATTAAAACTCACAAATGAAACTAGAACGTTCCTATTGCATTATATATATAGATATATATTATATATGATGGCACTATCATGAAGATGGTGGAGGAAAATTATTCAATCAAACATATTCTCAATGTCTATTATACCTATTATATTCACTTAATCATATTCGATACAAGAATTTTCTTTATATGTTCATATTCAGTAGTATCATTACAAGGTCCTATATTCCCAGCATGATCGTCATCCATCAAATCTCTTGATATTCCTTTATCCACCATACTTAGAATCTTCTTATGGTTTCCATTGTTCTCAGGATCGAATTTGAAATTGATTCCATGATTCTGAAATTCATCTAGAATGTTACGTACTAAGGAGTATTTCCCACAATATGAAGCTATGCTAATCATCTCATCCATAAATGAATGAAGGGGTTTGTAATTATTCCAAATATTATGGTTGGGATAGCATTTGTCGAATTCTTCTTCCGAATATATTTTCTTGTTTGATCCATTGAGCAGTATTTGAATATTTACAACATCATATCTAGTGAGATTTTTATACTTGCTATTCAACATTTTTTTCACCTCATTCATTGATAGTTCCTTTTTCGATATTAATTTTTGCATATTCTTGATGAATAAATCGTTTTTCTTCTTATGTTTGAACACCATCTTGATAATTTCTCGTGGAGTATTATATTGAACCAAATCAAAAAATGTTTTGTTTGGCGTAAATATAGCTAAATCAGATAGAACTTTTGAACACTTTTTCTCATCATGATAGATTAAAGCAAAATCTAGTTCATCACATAGATGGTTATAAAATACTTTAGATGTATTAAATTCGTACACTTCCATATTGATGTATGACTGATTCAAGTTGATTTCATTTTAGTTATATATATCACCACCCCCACCTAATTAGTATTACTAATAATTACTTGATTTGATATAATCATACTCAAAATATTTTTCAATTGTTGTAGTAATCCATCAGACTGACATGGTATATTTAATAGTGATTCCATTTCAAATTTATATGATCCAGTTGCTCTGTTTAGAAATTCATTGAATTCATGAACCATATCATCCTTAATGAAATATATCACTCCATCGACATATCTAAACACTGATGAAATATTACTTGGTATTCCAGGAAATATCTCACTTATATATTTAATTGATTTCCTTCGTAATGAACATTCATCAATTTCAGCACAATAAATGTTATCGTAAAAGACATATGTTTTCCCTGTATAACTATTGAAAACACCTTGAATTTTGGCATTATGGGGGAGTCCTAACCATGACAAATGATCACGTTTTATCACTGCAAAACTGTTTGAATCAATTCTATAAAAATAATTATGATGAAATACTCCAATTTCACCATTTGGTTTTTGATATAAATTGATTGAATCCTTCTTGAAATCTATATGACCTAAGGGTATATACTCAAGGGTTCTCAATGGAGGATGTATAATCTTATCTACGAGTGAAATTGCCCATACCCAACCATTATATAGTAGATAAATATGATTATTGATAATAACAATCGTTTTAATTTTTTTCTTCACTTCACATAAATTAGGTTGAGAATAATTTTCAATAGATTTCTCTGTAGTTGGATCTGATTTCTCTGTTGTTTGAGAGGTTTTCATTGTGGGTTGAGTTGTTCTGGTTGTAGATTGAGTTGTTGGTGGGGGTCCATATAGGGATTGTATTGCATTCAAATCATCTTGTGGTAATATATTATTTTTTATTTTATCTTCTGAATAATAAGAACTCATAATAGCTTTATTGTCTGCGGAATGAGCTAATCCAAGTGCATGACCTATTTCATGAACTAAAACTAAATATAAAGAGGTGAATCCTGAAGTTGGAGGACCAAGTTTTTTGAACCATTTTTCATCACTATCAATATGAATTTCAACACACCGATCGTTTTCAGGAAAATATGCATGTCCCAATACTGTTCCAGGACCATCAAATGAAGATATACATTCACGATTACCATCACAAGTTTTAGTCCTGTTATGTTTACCCAAACTATATTTGATGAGAATATCGGGGTTTTTATCATTTTTGGAAAATTTTAATCCAGAATTTACACCCCAAATTTCAAATGATTTAGATGCTATGTGTTCATCATCCTGATTAGCTCTTAGGAATTTCCAGGTAATTTGTTTTTTCGTCCATTTACTCCTAGCTATGTAAGATTGGCCGAAATCAGAAACGCCACATCTCGGCTTTTTCATTAATTCAATAGTTTCACTATTCAAGCTACCAGTTTCTGAAAGTTTGAAATACTCTTGAAATTTCAAAATCGATTCAGATAATTTCTCAGATAACTCTGTTTCTGAATTATTATTTGGTATTAAATATCCATACTTTGTTAAATATGATTTAGCAATTTCCATATCATCATTCGATGATGAGAAATGAAATGAAACTAACAGAAAAGCTACTGTAAGAAACATCTTGTCTCAATGAAATTAAACTCTATACTGATTAGTATATTAGAATCTCAATGTATTTAAACATTTGAGAATCTTTCTTCATAAATTTTTTGACGATGTTCAGGTTGAAGAAACTTATCTAGTTTATCTCCAACGGCTAAAGCTCTCAATTTAAAACGTGCATTATCCCTAGCAAATTGCCCCCAAAGACCTTTTCTTGCCTGCCGATAAGCAAACGACCATTTAACCATGTGATGAATTGTACACAATTTAGCTCCTTCAGCAAACTTAACTTTCTTATCTCTATCATATCGTCTGTTCACTTCTTCTAAATTCATCATAATATATCAATAAATACTTCAACGAACACTATAATACTGATCCTGGGTTTCATCTAGTGTTTTAAGCATTATTCATATATCATCACTTCAGGATAACTACTTCAATGAATGAAATCTGTTTCATAGTAGTGTGAAACTTTCTTGAATTAATAGTTCCAATCGAAGTGATTACTCGATATACTAAATGGAATCATGATGAATAATCGTTCCGCGACCTGATGGAAACTCATTATCAAACCAGCACTGTTCGACTTCAGGTGTTACGTCATCTCACCATATTATCGAAATGCGATTAGATATGATACCACATTGCGTTGTTATGCAATTATGATGCGGTTTCATATAAACAATACTGGGCAATAGAATTTATCAAAATATAATAATTTCCTTCATGAATCTTATATTTCGACTCATTCTCCTTTCAATATGCACTATAATATAATTGATAAACTTCAAGTTCTTAGATCTAATGAGGTTGAATGTAATCAGATGAAGAGGAGAGGTATTTTTCAATAAAAAATCATTTTTTAATAAGTGTTTTTATTTAGATGCATAATTCATGAAAAAAAATCTAAAGTTTACAAGATGAATATATCTAGGTTTACATTTCAAATTCTTAAATCTATCAATATTATTGAAAACATCATTCCATTTGTCCAAATTCACTTTCACAGCTTCTGGTTTATCCATTGTTGTGTTCATCGTACAGCAGATGTCTACTAACTAATGTGTTCACTTTTGGTAAGTACATACACACCATCGATATAGATCATCACAATTACTGAGGGTGCACATACATCGATCATGTACGTGACTCATACACTTTGATGACTTCTTCTCAAATTTTGGTGGAGTCCATCCATAATTTTCCACATTGAGCACTTGTACTTCTTTAACCATGTTTTTTTCAAAAATCATACTTTTGATGGCCATTCACATAAATGACATCTCCATTTTGTAAAATATCATTTAGAATTCCAGATAATTTTTCATATTCAATGTATCCTGACATATATCTTAAGCCATGATGTTGATTTTCCAAAAATCTTACAGATTTCTTATCGTCATTACTTAGAGATGAAAATTTCTTCGGTGGCATCATAATGAAATGTGATATTTTACTTCCTATTGCAAATGATAGTTCCTTAACACAAAATTCATTATCTATCGTAAACCCTTGGATATCACATATGATTATACGCATTTTTCCTCTAGATATCTGTAATTTTCTTAACTTCTTCTGTTAATGGTTTGAATTCTACAATACAATCATGCACTATAATACACAAAACTCTTGTATTATTTGGAAATCCCTTCGAGGACTCCACTTCTAGTTTCACATCAATTGTTGTCGCTTTAAATGTTTGATCTCTTCTGGAACAGTCCAATACGAAAATCGTCTTTTCTTTAAATTCACTAAAGGTTAGGAGTGGGGATTTTTTGAATATTCCATAGCTTTGTGTAAACTGAGTATAATTCTGATAAGCTTCAGCATATTCATTCTTATCGAAATTCAAACGTAAATTTTCTTGTGGGATGATGTCTGAATTTAATAATACACGTACATCTGTTATGTTTATATGATCAAAGTTAGTTGGGTCCTCAGAACTATTATTTTTCTTATCAGTTTGAAAAGCACAAATTATGAATCTTGGACACTCGATTTCTGTAGATGTTTTAACAGCCCAAATCTCCTTATTACCTCCTTGTGGTAATAATGGTAATTCATGAATTTCCCACTTTCTGAATGGCATTAAAATAGGTTTATTAGACCTTATAGCATTTAACAAATCCATCTTGATAATATCATTCGGATAAATATGTTTTACTTTCAATTCCATACTCTCAATAATGATTTTTGCTTCTGTTGGATCCTTAGGGTCAGCTGTTATTTTGATTGCATTAAAATCATTTTGTGCTCTGAAGAATCGAAACGTTTGTTTACCACACATAGCCATTTGATAATCTTTGAAAAAGTTGAATATGTGATGAACTGGTATTCTGAATAAAAAACTTCCATCTGTGTTCAAAGTTGGTGTATTCGGATAGTTCCATCCTCCTATTTCGAATTGTTTTGAATCATCTTCTTCATAAACTAGGTACCCTCGCATCGTTGATACAATACCAGGATCTCGAACATTTTCAATCTCCGTACCGCAGAGTTCATAAATAATTGAATCGAAAAGAAACGTTCCAGCATTTTGAACTAGTTTAACATCAGCATTACCTTTTGTCTTTTGTAATTTTCCTTTTATAATAATAGCAGCATCATACATTAATAGCCAACAATCTGTCCGATTTATAGTGATTTCAATAACATCTGAATGATTGAATGATTTCACGAACGGTAAATAAGTTCGACTTTCAATTTTTACTATAGATTCATCTGTGTTTATGGGTTGATAGAGGTTGAAAACGTGGTTGGACAACATGACCAATAGATTGTAGAAATATCCAATTTTCGTGAGAAAGACGTTTGTGTGGTAGTTGTTTATCAACTGATTGATTGATATATATGCTCTGATATTTATATGGAACTACTAAGACCATCGTTTCAATTGTAATCTCAAAATTATCTCTTCACCTTGAAAATTTACCAATTCGCCGTCTTGATCGAGAATTTTCACTGTAATATTATGTATTCGATATGTTGTTATAGGTAGGTATACCACTTTGTTGGGAATCTCGTTCACTCCGTAACCAGGATCGCTATTAATAGCAAATTCGTAAAGTGAATGAGATGGGCGTTCATTAATGAATGAACCCTCTATCAAGTTACAATCAATATTTATTGTTCGTACTTTGATAATATCCACCGGTAAATCAGACTCATGAACTTGACCCGCTTGAATTCTAGATGAAAATCCTAATAGAGCACCAATAGAATCCTTCGGTCTAAAATCAATGTGATCATGAAATATTTCACATTTCAAGGTATTGTTATTAGGTCTCAAGAAGAAGTTCTGTTTCTCCACCTCTCCATCACTTAATTCAAGCTTTCTTCTAATGAAGTGCTCCATATCTGATATTTCATAAGTTCCAATCGGAAATGTTACAACTTTTTTCTCTCCATTTGAAGAAAAATATAATTTATTATATTTCTCAACATTTGGGATAGTATTATATGTATAGAATCCTATCAATGCTAGACCATAGTTGAAATTACTATTCAACTCTATAGGAACAGCGAAATCAATTGATAAAATTGATGATCGATTTTTCAGTGTGAACAACATCGACATGATTGATATACTGAGAAAATCTATCGAGTATCATTAATTTATTGCATTAGAAATCTTAAACATAAATGACCACAATTGTATGTATTGAAACGTTGATAAGTATCTCTATTGTACTTCACATTACATGATTTTAGATAATCAATAAGTTCTTTGGGGGGTTTGAGATTTCCGAAACTATCAAAGTATTCAACTTCGTTACCGCACTTCTTATATGCAACCCAATGCGTCCCAGGACCTTCAATTGAATCTAAATTGAGTATTGCGCATTCATTCTTTTTTGGAAATTGAGGTAATGTATTTCTCATGAAAACACCTCTGAAATTTTTTATTCTCATTTTTCTTGCGCAAGATTCAATTTCATAATCATAAAGGGCACGTTTGGGTAGCTTATCTAGTTTTTTGACTGTTTTCTTATATATAGACCAAATCCCCGCTTGGTTTTTCTTATGAATAGTCCGTGGCCTATAGACTCCATTGCTTTGTTGTGTCGGTGATCTTCTTCCAACTTCTTCTTAGCATTATTAGCATCAATTATGGTTTTAGCAACAGAACTTCCCCACCCAACAACATCCCCAAAGCAGAGAGTCCAGCGAATATTGGTACCAATGGTAAAATACCGCCAGATTTTGATTCAAATGGAATGATGCGGGGGATTATAATATTTTTCTTGCCACCTGCTTTCTTAATTGCTGTTCGAGCCGTCTTGAGAGCTAACAACGATGATTTTCTCAAATCGTTGACTCCTGATTTAAGTAGAGTTTTATGGGTCGGCTTCAAAATCGAACTCCTAAAAGATCTCTTCTTCCCCATACCCATCTTCCGCTTCATTTTCATTGCTCCGGTGACTAACAATGCGGCACTTTTCTCCTTTAATGTGGCGTCTTTGGACTTTACACGTTCCCAGGCTTTATTTTCTAATATTTGGTCTGCGGCGTGTCTGTCGGTTAATTCCTTATGTTTGGAATAAGCAATATCATGCTCTTTGCAGCCTCATCAAGTTTATTTATTCCAGAATCGTTTCTAGCAAGCCGTTCTGAGAGTTTGGTACCTGGCCCGCAAAATCTATATCCTGGTAAATGTAACTCGAACGGTAATTTATTGATTATTGAATTCAATAGACCTCCTCCTTCGAATGATAACATAATAATGCCGAGATTATATAAAGAACTCAGTATTTATAATTCGTTAGATGGATTTAAGTTTAGTTATGGAGAAGATACGAATTGAACAACATCATGCTGTGTTACCAGTAGTGAATTTAGATTATCTAAATGATAAACATGAATTTGAAAAAAGTAGAAAACATGGTGATCTGTTTCCAAATAGCTGTAGATTTATATTTGCTGGGCCTTCTGGCTGTGGCAAGACCAACGCCATAATGAGTTTAATTTTCAATTTAAACGGATTACACTTTGAAAATGTTTACATTTACTCGAAAAGTCTATACCAACCGAAATATCAAATTCTTGAACATATTTTAAGTAAAGTGGATGGTGTGGGGTATTTTCCATTCAAGGAGAATGCTGAAATTGATGAACCAAACAATGCAAAATCCAACTCAATTTTTATTTTTGATGATGTCATAGGTGAAAAACAAGATAAAATTAAATCATACTATGCTATGGGTAGACATAAATCGATTGATGTAGCATTTTTATGCCAGACATATGTTGCAGCGAAAAAACATATCATTAGAGATAATGCCAATATATTAGTAATATTCAAACAAGATGATGTGAATCTTAAACATATATTCGATGAGCACGTATCACCTGACATGACTTATGAAACGTTCAAAAAAATTTGTAGAATATGTTGGAATGACAATTTTGGATTTTTGGTAATTGTTAAAGACTTTGATTTGAACAAGGGACGTTATCGATTAGGTTTCGATAAATATATAACACTAGACGATTAATGGTCATTTGAATATAATACATGGCAATATGAAGACCAAATCAGCTAGAAATAGAAAAATCGTTATTCAACAACTCATACAGAATATTAAAAAGAAATATGCTGCACTTAAACTTGGGAAACTGGAAGGTGATGAAACACTGGAAAGACTATATACACCAATCACAAAACAACTCAAACGTATAGAAGATGAACTTGGTAAAAAGGATATAGATTACAAAACTATTGATTTGAAGAATCTGAAAATACCTGAAAAGATTTCAAAACCACAATTTTCATCGACACCAGATAATAGAAAATTTCCAAGAATTCAACAAAGAATAAGCTCCATCAAGAGACCTGAAGAAGAAGAAGAGGAAGAGAAGAAGAAGGAGAAGAAGAAGAAAAACGTCCATCACCATTTACTCCGATACTGAAATTCGATAAACCTCAAAAATCTTTGTTGAAACGTCAATTTGTAAATTTTTACCTACAACAGATGTTGCTACATCAAAAAAGAATGACGATGATAATGATAATGGGAATGATTCAATTTTTATTGATGGTGATAATAATGAATCTGAACAGTTTGTTACTGAGTTGAAAGATTATCATAATGCAGAAACGTATTTGGAACAATATCCGGAAAAAGTTAGAGATTATGTCTATTCAGCATTAACAGAGAAAGATAACTATGACTATGCTTATGGACCTAAATATGATTATAAACTTTCCAAATGGACATTAGGTAAAACGGCTATAGAATTTCATCAGAAATCTGGGGACTTGCTGGTTGGGAATGAGAGGTTCAAAGGTACAGATGGTCTTTATAATTTGATTTTCAAGAATAAACCTGAATCTTATAATAATTCTGACTTAGAAAATTATCATAAATATTGAGAATGACTAATGTTCACAGGAGAAAATTCGATTTTAATCAACCAATAAAAGCGAACAAAGGATTTAAATATCTTAATATCATAAAACCGTCAATTGGTCAAGGATTAATGTCATTCAATGAAAAACCTATTGAATATATATATTGGAATGATGTTAATGAACTTGTCAATAGACTTCGATTACTCTATGCCTCCAAAGTTGCTGGAAATACGTCTGTTGATAATGAAATAGAGTCAATAGTCGATGAGCTTCGAGAAGAGAAAGTCATATATTGAATCATAAAAAGTGGAAAATCAATAATATTCAAAAATGTCTCTTGATAAGTTTGGTCGTTCTTCTCACAGAAGTAAATTGAAAAATATTCAATCAACTACTCCTATCTTCCCACGAACCGTAGACGGAGACTTTGATTTCAGTAACCGGAAATTATGTAATGTGGGTAAACCTTTATCTAATTCTGACTGCACAAATAAGGAATATGTGGATATTCAAATCAATGATGTAAATGATAAAATCAAATTAAATACTATCGAATTTGGAAAGTTAGGATCAAGTTTCTATAGATTTAAGGATGGAGTTATCAATAGGTTGGATAATTATCATACTAAAGCAGATAAATTGAATGGAAAGGTGACAGAAAGAATTGAATATTTAAAACAAGAATTATCACGAATCGATCAAACACTTCTGAATGAATACTATAATAAACAAGAACTTGATATATATCTAAAGTCTCATGTGGATAAATTGATAACACTTCAAGATAAGGTAAAAGAAGCATTAAATAAATTAAATAATAAAATCAAACAATTAGATGAAAAATTTTCCTATCATGCATACGAAGGAGAAAATACAGGTGGTTCGAGAGCTACACAAACCAATTCGAAAACACTTCCCCCGCAGAAGAACAATAATTAAGGATTAAATGATCTGTGGCAAGCTGATTTAGCACAAATGGATCTTTATGCAAAACAGAATAAAAATTTCAAATATATATTAGTAGTTATAGATTGTTTTAGTAAATATGTTCGAGTGATGCCACTTAAGACAAAGACTGGTATAGAAGTATCGAAAGCATTCAAGAAAATTCTAACTGATAGCAGAGTTACACCGAAAAATCTTCAAACAGATCAAGGAAAGGAATTCTTCAATGTCAATTTTCAATCTCTGATGAATGAAAATAATATAAAACATTATTGTACTTATTCCAAAACCAAAGCTTCTATGGCTGAAAGGGTTATAAGAACTATCAAGGAAAAATTGTTTAAATACTTTAGTTTACATGGAACATACAAATGGATCGATAGCTTATCAAGTATTGTTGATGAATATAATCAAACCAGACATCGTACTATTGGAATGAAACCATGTGATGTAAACGTGAAAAATGAACAAAGTTTGTTGAAAACTAAATTCAATCATATCAAGATCGCTGGAAAGGGGAAATTCAAGGTTAATGATATGGTGAGGATCAGCAAAGCCAAACATGTATTTTCAAAAGGTTACACACCCAACTGGACCACAGAGATTTTTAAAATAAAAAAAGTTCAAATAACCAATCCTGTAACATATCTTCTTGAGGATTTGAATAATCGTCCGATAGGGGGCGCTTTTTATGAGTATGAGTTACAGAAGGTGAAATATACAGACGTTTATTTAGTAGAGAAAATTCTCCGTCATAAAGGAAATAAAGCTTTAATTCGATGGTTGGGGTTAGACAAGTCGCACGACTCTTGGATTGATAAGTCTAATATACTTTAATTGGAGATGGATGCATTGAATAAGCACATACAAAATATTCGAGAACTGAAGAAGCAAATCTATGAATATGAAGTCAAACAGAAGGTGATAAGAAATTTTGAGAAATTGACAATTTCCAGTCAGAAGAGGCCATTATCATGATCATTATGAATATTTTGAAGAATTGTATGGTTATAGGATAATAAAACATGTATTGATATAAATTGTTTTTTATTTATCACACATAATATTACAAATCATTTAAGTATGAGGAGAATCCCCATGGAACAGTATTCATCGAATGCTTGTAGGAACACAGACATATGACACCTTATTAATATTTATAAAATTTTTCGATTTATTCATTATCTTAAATGAATACAATTTCTTGGAATGAATTTTCACCCTTAACTTTAACACCCAGGTACTTCAATTTGTAGTTCCTCAAGTCTTCTATATGTTCCTCTAAGTGTTGAGTCATTCGTCCTGGGAGAAATACCATAAATTCAACCGTCTCAATAAGTATGCAGTTGTTGTTGAATTTCCCTTTCACGATTTTTGCTGTTTGGATTGGGTACTCTGATCCTAATGGAAGATCTCTAAGCTTCCTCAAAGGTTTGACATTGAACTCAATTAACTTATTGACTTTATGAAGATCCATTGTTAGTATCTAAACAACAATTATTATATTAAAAATGGTTGATTTTTCAATGAATTGAAACATACCTGAGTAGTACTATCCTCACTTTAACAATTCACCTTGAATGGGACTTTATGTTTAAACCCTCATTCACTTTCAACCCTGAATCAGACTTGGAAAAATTTCGCGTTCAGATCTTTTCTATGACCGAATGGGGACTTGATGAAATATTCGCGTTCAACCTTGAATCGGAACTTGTACATTTTCGGTTCGGATTGTTTTCTGCTAATGAAGAACCTGAATAGAACTGTAAAAATTTCATTGAATATATGAAATCTTAGAGTAAGACTGTCTCACGTTCAACCTTGAATGGACTTGGAAAAATTTTCACGTTCAGATCTTTTCTATGAACCGATGGGGACTTGATGAAATATTCGCGTTCAACCTGAATCGGACTTGTACACATTTTCGCGTTCAGAAGGATAATGAAGACCTTGAATGGAACTTGTAAAAATTTTCATGTTCGGATTTTTCCACGAAGAGAAGACTTGTCTCACATCAACCTGAATCGGACTGTAAAAATTTTCACGTTCAACCCTGTCATCGCTTCCCCGTTCTCACTCCCTATTACCCATTACCCCCAACTCAAAATGTTCAACGATGCATGACTCCTAGTCAACTATACCACTTATTCCACTGCTTACTCAACTGATCCGGTAGCTTAGCGGTTAGAAGTGTGATTCATAATCCATAGGTCTCAGGTTCGAATCCTGACGAAGTGCAAAAATTTATGCTAGTGAAAGTGAAAAAATTTATGTTAGTGTTACTGTGACGTCATCTCCAACCCTCTCACCCCTGGACCACTCAGCATCCAACTCCCCCTGTGGGACTTAGAAAAAATTCAAAATTGACAAAATCGACTCCAACCCCTCCGAACCCTGTGGAACTTAGAAAAAATTTCGAAGGATATGAAATTGACAAAATCGACTCCTACCCCTCAGCATCCCTGTGGGACTTAGAAAAATTTCGAAGGATATGAAATTGACAAAATCGACTCCCTGGACCACTCAGCATCCAACCTTGAAATGGACTTAGAATAATTGACAAAATTGACCATTCATGCAAAATGGACCTTAGATTTCCTTATGGGAATTTACATGTAAAAATAGGGGTAGTTGTGCCAGGTCTCTTGCTGCACATCTACTATTCTGGCTCTTCTTTCTGAATAAATGTTGAAAAATGATCAAATTGATAATTCTTGTGAAATCTTAATCTATTCTTTCCTTTGTCCAAGATTCTTTCAGTCAATCTATATTCGTTTAGTTAAGCTCCTCGAAAACATTTGTGCGATAACTCATTTTGAATTAATCAGCAATCGTTCACCTGTTGAGTAAAAAACATGCTTCATTTCTTCTGTAATATTCTAGTAATTGGAAAAAAGAAATGGACTATGAATGAATTCATCGCATTAATACCTTACTTATCGATATTCTTAGAATCAGTAGTTCTCATACCACAAGATACTACTTATTTTATGCTAGGCAAAGAATAAGAATGAAGTAAATCCAATCCAATTTCTAATTTATCATACTTTTACACGTGCTAAAAGAGAACTGAACATATTGAAACTCATACATAAAATATCACAATTTCTAAATACTCTTCGAATTCGTAGTTATTAAAATTCAATCTTCAACACAACTTTCTATATTTCTAAATTATGTAGGACCTCAAATATTGCCTTATAGTCGTGAAAGTATATATAAGTTGAACATTAACTTTATTGTTCGGCATTTTCATTTTATTATTCATTGCATGTTTTCCTGGTGTGCTGGACAAATAAGAAGTAATTTGGAAATTGAAATAATACTCTATTAGATTCCCGTTGATGGAAATTAGAGATGAAGTTACCTTTGAATCAAGTAGACAAGTCAACAACGATTTTCCTATTCCCATATCAATGTTGAAACCGAAATAATTTGAAACAAAGCAAATTAACTCAAGCTCCTTGAACGTTCAACTGAAAATTTCAAGCTGCAATCCTTAAGAATTAGAATTTCTTGAAAACAATTTTAACAAATAACTCGACTTTCGCATATGTCAATCTGACATCTGATGAAAATGTAAACACACGCGGTCTGTCGAATTTCAAATTATCAACTTCGTCTTAATTGGTTCAAAATCCGTAGGTTTCAATGTAGTCTGAATATTTCGATCCCTCCGATTACCCAAAAGATAACCCTTATGAAATTCCTCAAGCTAACCAGAAGGTGTTAGGGATGATGAAGGATGAGAATAATGGTATTCCTCTGATCTAGATCGAAACTGTACGAAATGAAAAACAACGAATGATGAAATCAATCTGAAAAAAAACAGTAATGGAAAAAATTATGATACATCGAAAAATCAAAAGGTGTCAAAAAATCTATATAGAGAAAAATTATATTTTTTTCGAAGACCATGTAGAATGTTTAGAAACATGTAAACAGATGATTAATACCCAAAATTTAATTCAGGCGAAGCAGCATCTTGTGTATTCATTAACACAACAAAGATAGCTTTGAGTTCAGAGGATGACAAGCGGTATATCGTTCCAGGAACACATGAAACACTCCCCTAGGGACATTATTCACTCACTAAACGGAAAATTGAAACACCTGAAGCACGAAGGAAGAAAATGTCAATATAATTAACTATGTAAATACCTTCCTTTGTATGTATAATAAATGATCGATTCTTATAGTGTTTTTTAATTCACCTACCATTCTGTATACAGGGTGTTTCATCATAAACTGGACAAACATACCGATTTGGAAATTCACATCGAAAACATACGATATACAATGCATCAGACAGAGAATTCTTCCTCCAGTTGCACAGATGAATAGGCGGGATAATCAAGTGCGATAACTGAATGAATTCAACTGTCTTACTGCAAAAATCTAGTCTTGTCTCTCTCTTATCGCAGTACGTTAGGGAACCCGCACTGCACGTATAGAATTTTTAATTTGTCAGGCTGCCCGTAATACTCGATTCAAGTATTTACTGCTGCCTACCATACTAAAGAATTACGCTCCTCAAAACGATAAGAGAGAGACAAGACTCGAATAATGAAGTAAGACAACTGAATTCAGTGTGTTACAGCAAGTGATTGTCTCGACTATTCATCTGTGCAACTGGATTGAAGAATTCTCTGTCTGATGTATTATTTATTGTATATTTCAGATGTGAATTTCCAAACCTGTATATATTCATATAGGAGACACCGGGAGAATGATTTTTGCCTCATACAATATATCCCGGATAGGCGAGATACAGGGTGTTAAACGTCTTTTTGGAGCAAGATTCGTTGGAGTGTGATCAGTTATGTATTATACTTAAAGTAACGGTTTTTAGTCCAAACTCACTATTGTCCTCTATTCAGAAAAGTTGACGACCTCCAAAAAAAAATTCACAAAATGGCGGAAAACCTGCAACGTTCCAAATTTTTTTTTTCGGTTGTTAAATTGATTTTTTTTCTGAATGAACACAATTTTCTAAGAATTTCTGTGAAAAAATGTTTCAAGGAATCGAAGAAAACATTTTTTACATGTCTACAGCGTTGAGAAAAATTGCACCCAAAATAGATTGAATTTTGTACAATCATTGTACTTATCTCTCCTCTGAACGAAACATTTCAATGACTGTAGTAACGAAACTGTTTGATTTTTTACAATTCTGTTTTCATATTCGTGATTGATAATTTGAGAAGTCCAATTGTACAAAATTTCATCTATTTCGGGTGAAATTTTTTGAAACTTTTTCGAAGAAATTCCCAGAAAATTGTGTTCATTCGGAAAATAAAATTCAATTTGACGATTTGTCAACTTTTCTGAATAGAGGACACAAAAATACTGAGATTTGACTGAAAACCGTTTCTTCAAGTGTTATACATAACTGACCCATAATCATAAAAACCTTGTTCAAAAATTACGTTTAATGCCCTCTATCTCGCTTATGCTTCGAAAACGGGATATATTGTATAAGGCAGAAATGATTCTCCCGGTGTTCTTTACACGAATATACAGTGTGTTTGGTCATGACTTAGCGGTAATTTAAGGGCTTCAAATATACCTAATTTTATCGACAAAAACACCCAAATTTTGAAGTTCAACCCCTTAATTTTGGAGTAGCCCCATTTTAAATTTACTTTTTCATTTTCGTTGACCCTTCCAAATAATATCGATTTCTTTGGAAATAAGGGTCTTACAGATGTGAAAAAAATATTTTTTGCCTTTTATTGAAGTGATACAATATGAAAAATATAACTTGAAAATGTTATAAAAAATTTTAGTAAAAAAAATGTACTGATTTTCTTAGTAAATTCACAATAGTACAAGAACTGGCACATTGAAGTATGATTTTTTCTCAATGAGCTAACACGCAAGGATATTAGGTACAAAACGACACCAACATAATTATTGTAAGTTACATATTTAGAAAGTAATTGCTGTTCGAACATGACCCTTATGAAAATTTATTGATAAAAAAAACCTCAGTACTGTACTTTCGATAATTTTTATTGACCAAACAACAAATTAATCATAAAAATTGCTCAAAATGGCTGCCTGTGCTCTGTAGACAGGCAGTGGCCTTCATGACGACCTGTCTTGTGTCTTTTCCTCGCGTAGTGATCATGTTCGAACAGCAATAACTCTCAAATTATGTAACTAACAGAAATGATGTAAGTGTTGTTTTGTAGCTTATATCCTTGCGTGTTAAATCATTGAAGAAAAATTATACTTCAATGTGCTAGTTCTTGTACTATTGCGGATTTACTAAGAAAATCAGTACATATTTTCACTAAAACTTTTTTGAAGAATTTTTTTATGGCATTTTCAAGATAAATGTTTTTATATTGCTATATTTCGATGAAAGGTGGGGGTATCATCTTTCAAAAAACATTCTTTCCACATCTATATTACCTTTATGTCCAAAGAAATCGATATCATTTGGAAGGGTCAACGGAAATAAAAAAGTAAATTTAAAATGGGGGCTACTCCAAAACAAACGGAAAAAACTTTAAAATTTGCGTGTTTTTGTCGATAAAATTAGATATATTTGATGTCCTTGAATTATCGCTAAGTCATGACCAAACACACTGTATATGTTTGTCCAGTTTATGATGAAACACTCTGTTTATGATCCTACCGAATACGACTGCCCTTTCATAACCTCTCATTTGACCAAGAATTCACCGCTCATTCCAAAAATAAGGAATAGGTAGCCTAGTATTTAAGACGCTTATCTCAAAATACGAAAGTTCCTGGTTCTAATCCCGAGATAAAAAAAATTGCCTTGCATAAGTCTTCACCTGAAGGCTGTGGATTCTATATTTACCCTCATAGAATCTTCGGAAAAATAGAAACCACAGCTTACTTGACCAAGAATTTTTTGAACGCACGTTATATTTGGTACCAATCTCAAGTCTCTTTTAGAGTTTTGTGGTAATAATCTCAATACCGTACCAATGAACAAGCAATTTCAAACTCTTTAATCGAATGCACACCCTGTTTTTTATGAGAAAAACATGTTGCATATAAAAATTTTTTTGTTGAAAAGTATCGTTTATCAATAAAACATTTTCTCGTGCTCTCGCAGTTTATAATAGAATAAAAGAAGCCACAGATTACTTGACCACGATTTTTTTTCAACGCACGATATAAATGCAGAATCTCGGCAGAATCGGAATTATATTCTAAAAATTATTCAGAAATTGGAATATGTGAAAAATATAAATTAAAGAAATTGAATTCTATGGTTCTGATGATGCGATCCTCTTGGAATTTCGCACGAACAATCAGTATATCAGTTTTCATTCACAAAATAAATTTCACTTGCATCGAATACTCTGTTATAGAAACATGAAGGTTCTTATTTCCAATATTGCAATTGAATTTTCTATGGTACTTTTAACACTATGGCTACGAATTTATGCACGAAAATTCAGTATATCAGTTTCCATTCACAAAATAAATTTTTACCCGAATAGGATATCCTGCTATGGAAATATAAAGATTCTTATTGTCAATATTCCAATTGAATTTTCTATGGTTTTGTTGAAACGATAGACACGAAATTCTGGATAAACATTCAATATGTCGAATTCAATTCACATGTCACTCGAGTTGGATATCCTGATATGGAAATATAAATATTCCAATTGAATTATCTATGGTTCTGTTCACAATATGGCATTTTGCATGAAAATTCAGTATATCATTTTTCATTCACAAAAAATATCACTTGAATTGGATATCCTGTTTGGGAAACATAAAGATTCTTTTTCTCAATATTCCAAAAGCATTTTCTATGGTTCTGTTTACACTTTGGCCACGGAATTTCGAATGAAAATTCAGTATATCGCTATCCATTCGCAAAATGAATTTAACTCGAATCGGATATCCTCTTATGGAAATATGAAGTCTCTTCTATTCAATATTCCAATTGAACTTCCTATGGTTCTATTCATACTATGGTCACAAAATTTGTCATGGGGCTTATTATGAGCATCTTGAATTTGGCCGCAAGATTTCATTTCGATTGGTTTAGTTTTATCTTAGATATTGAGGAACAAAAATTTTGAATCACCATATTTTATTGAACACCCTGTACGATTTGGCTAGTTAACAAAATTGACCAAAAATTTGGGACCCGATCTCAGCCTGAAAATTTTAAGTCTCCAGGACAATCCCTCCGAAAGTTATTGTGGTAACGGACAGACAGTTTGAGTTTGACCACGGATTCTTTATCAGGAAGACGAACTGTATTTTTTGACCATATTTGGCTCAAAATTCGAAATAACATACATTTGGGCAAAACGATATAACACTCGTTCAAGTAGAACGAGAGCTCAAAAACGGTTTAGAATCTGTTATATTATACTTTACAAGAGCACGACAGAATTTTTTCCTGATGAACAATACTTTTCGAGAAAAAAATTCTGATATGAAAAATGTTTTTCAACGATTTTCCTAGAAAAAACAGTTTCGAATATACTGTATTATACTCTACGGTAGCACTAAAGAATTTTTGCTTGACAATCGATAATTTTCGACAGAAAAATTCGATAAAGAGAATGATTTTTCACGATTTTATTATGGAGAAAGGCGTGTGCATCCAATTAAAAAACGATTTTGAGTTTGTTGCATTAAACTCTACAAGATGACAAAAAATATTTTTCCTGAGAAACGATACTTTTCGAAAACAAAAATTCTGATATGAAATAGTTATTTATTATACAAGACAGAAAAGTTTTAGATTTTAGCTCGAGGCTATGAGATAAAGAACCGAGAGCTAGAATCAAATATTTTTCGTCGTGTATAATACACAATTTTTTTCTGTGACAGAAATAACGACCATAATAGTAGTGAAAGAAATATAACTTTTACGAAATTACTTTTTTCCCACGGGAAAAAAGTGAGTTCTTTTTTCTGGATACATAGACACTCATTTCTTTGACAGGGAAAAAAGTTATATTTTGAGACCTGTCAAGAGATATAAAATGTAAAATTTCTTTTCCGTCACAAAAAAAATATCTATGATATTCTTATGACAAACGGGATTTCCGTCCAATTGAAAAACAGTTTTGAATTGTAAGATAATACTCTACGAGATCACGAAAAACTTTTTCTTGAGGAAAGATACTTTCTGAGAAAAAAATTCTGATATGGATTTTGTTTTTCCTTGATTTTCAAAGAGAATTGAGAAAGGATTTTTGAATTTTTGTGTTTTCATAGTCTACGACGAAACAAAAGAATTTCTGCCTGACAAACGATACTTTCCTCTAGGAAAGTAGTCTACATTTTCCATGAAAAAAATTCAAGAAAATCCCTGAGCAGGAGCTCTTAAGCGATCATTCATAAATAGGGTAATAAGACAACCTTGAATTTTTTATATGAACTTGAAATTGTAACCGAATATATCAAGAATCTCAGCACCATCAGAATTATATTCTAGAAATTATTCATAAAATTAAATAAAAAAAATTTGAGGCTATGATTCTTCTGATACGGTTCCCTCGAAATTCTGCATGAACATTAGGGGAAGTGTGCCCATGTTGGCACCCTTAACGAATTGTTCACATATTTCATTAAAGGAATATTTTTCTATGTCATCGAACGTACAGATTTACTGCTACTCGTATGTAGTATGCATTCTTGTATGTAATTTCAATATAAATTCTTAAAAATTTGGTTTATAGCACTTTTTAAAATTTGGCCACGGGTGCCATCATAAGATCACGTATGTCCTTTGATGGCATATAACTTAAAATAAAATGATATTATTTATTGAAATATATTTATTGAAGAAAATAGCAGTCCTATTCCATGAAAATGAAAATATAAATGTAAAGAAACTAAATCTACTAGCAGGTCTAAGTAAGAAAAACACACTTATTTTAAAAAATTTATTCTTGGCGATCGATTTCGGTTTTCTAAAAAACCATCATCAGGCCAGCTGAAAGGTACAATTTTAATTATACAAATTAAGGTGTGAACGTGCAATCAACTTACCGTACAAAGAGGTATTCCTTCAATTATAATTACACAATAATGTAAGCATTCAGAAATTTAGATGTTCTTGAAGGAAGAAAAAATTTCGTGTTATTTCAAACTAGTTTCATACAGAAATGAAGGTCAGTTTGTGTGTGTTAGCAGTCATGTTGTCAATATCTGGTGGTATGTTCTTGAAATTAATTAGTCTGATGAGGTTGTTTTCTCTAAGGTTAAAGTCTGAAAATTCGTTCAGTAAATGTATATTATCTTTGTTTCTTAGGATTTCTAATTGTTCTAGTAATGTCAGTTTGTAAAAGTTATGTCCTTTATGTAATATTCTTAAGTTATCAAATTCTATGTTGTGTTTACATTCGTCTATGTGGCAACCCAATGCTGATTTTGGTTGGTTTCTACGGTGTTCATTAAAACGTTTTTTCATGTTTCGTGTGGTCATGCCAATGTAAAAGGAAGGACAATTAGCACAATTTATTTGATATATTCCGCTTTCTTCTTCTTGTTTAGTTTTTGTTTTATTTTGACTAGAAAGTTTTCGATAGTTTTATGTCGTTTGTTTATCAGTGTGTAGTCATGTTTATTAACAGTTTTCTGAATATTTTCGTGTAAACCTTTATAGTATGGTATAGTTAGAAAGGTTTTTCTTTTGTGATGTGAGGGTATATTTTCTTCATTATCATTTTCTTTTTATTGAAATGTGTACTTGGTCTATGTATTCTTTTGTATATTGGTTATTTCTGTCAAGTTGGTAAATGATATCCATTTCTTTTTTGTAGTTCTCAGGGGATAAGGGGACGTTGAGAATTCTATGAAATAAGAAATTAAAAGCAGCTCTCTTCATGGATGGCGAATGGTAGGAATGGTATGGTATAATGCTATCAGTTTGAGTGGGTTTTCTATAAATTTTAAAAAGGAAGTCATTGTTTTCGTTCAAAGAGATTGTTAGATCGAGAAAATTAATAGTATTAGATATTGCGTGTTCTAATGTGAATTTTATCTTAAATTTAGTGTTTATTGTTGTGAAGAATTCTTCGAGTTCCTCTTTCTTACCATTCCAGATGCAGAAAACGTCGTCGATATATCGTTTCCATGCAATTATATTGTCTTTAAAAGGTAGTTTCATAATTTGTTTTTCGATGTGATTGACATAGACTTCTGCTATAAAACCGCTGGCTGGAGAACCCATGGGTAGACCATTATTCATCATATAGATATTGCCGTTAAATGTGAAAAAATTTTGCTCGGTGATTAAAGTACTTAGCTTCATTATATTATCAACATCATTTTTCTCAAGATTTAGGGAGTTATCTGAATTATAATGTTCATTAAGTTGTTCTTCTATTAGTGTAAGTGAGTCTTCTATGGGTACATTAGTGTATAGATTTACAATATCAAAAGAGATTAATGTGTATTCTTTATTAGGGTCTAGATTAAGTGACGTGATGTACTGTACTAATTCAAGAGAATTTTTTATTGAATGTTCAGCTTTAAATTTTAATTTATTAGTGAAAAATTGGTTGATAAATCTTGAAATTTTATAGGCTGGTGATGAAATGGCCGAAGTTATGGGTCGAATGCTTTTATCGGGTTTGTGTAATTTGATGGTACTGTATAATTTAGGAACTTGTGGATTTTTTTCTTTCAGACTGTATTTAGTATGCCCGTATTTCAATAGTGTGGTCTCTGTTTCTTTCAGTGTTTTATTTACTTTTGTTGTGTATTTAGTGAGAGGGTTATTTTTCATTCTCGTAATATTGTTATTCGTGAAGAAGTTAATAGTTTTGTCATCGTATGTTGTTTTATCTAACAATACTAGTCCGGCAGCCAGCGGTTTTATAGCAGAAGTCTATGTCAATCACATCGAAAAACAAATTATGAAACTACCTTTTAAAGACAATATAATTGCATGGAAACGATATATCGACGACGTTTTCTGCATCTGGAATGGTAAGAAAGAGGAACTCGAAGAATTCTTCACAACAATAAACACTAAATTTAAGATAAAATTCACATTAGAACACGCAATATCTAATACTATTAATTTTCTCGATCTAACAATCTCTTTGAACGAAAACAATGACTTCCTTTTTAAAATTTATAGAAAACCCACTCAAACTAATAGCATTATACCATACCATTCCTACCATTCGCCATCCATGAAGAGAGCTGCTTTTAATTTCTTATTTCATAGAATTCTCAACGTCCCCTTATCCCCTGAGAACTACAAAAAAGAAATGGATATCATTTACCAACTTGCAGCAGAAATAACCAATATACAAAAGAATACATAGACCAAGTATACATTTCAATAAAAGAAAAATGATAATGAAGAAAATATACCCTCACATCACAAAAAGAAAAACCTTTCTAACTATACCATACTATAAAGGTTTACACGAAAATATTCAGAAAAATGTTAATAAACATGACTACACACTGATAAACAAACGACATAAAACTATCGAAAACTTTCTAGTCAATATAAAAAACAAAAACTAAACAAGAAGAAGAAAGCGGAATATATCAAATAAATTGTGCTAATTGTCCTTCCTTTTACATTGGCATGACCACACGAAACATGAAAAAACGTTTTAATGAACACCGTAGAAACCAACCAAAATCAGCATTGGGTTGCCACATAGACGAATGTAAACACAACATAGAATTTGATAACTTAAGAATATTACATAAAGGACATAACTTTTACAAACTGACATTACTAGAACAATTAGAAATCCTAAGAAACAAAGATAATATACATTTACTGAACGAATTTTCAGACTTTAACCTTAGAGAAAACAACCTCATCAGACTAATTAATTTCAAGAACATACCACCAGATATTGACAACATGACTGCTAACAACACAAACTGACCTTCATTTCTGTATGAAACTAGTTTGAAATAACACGAAATTGTTTTCTTCCTTCAAGAACATCTAAATTTCTGAATGCTTACATTATTTGTAATTATAATTGAAGGAATACCTCTTTGTACGGTAAGTTGATTGCACGTTCACACCTTAATTTGTATAATTAAAATTGTACCTTTCAGCTGGCCTGATGATGGTTTTTTAGAAAACCGAAATCGATCGCCAAAGAATAAATTTTTAAAATAAGTGTGTTTTTCTTACTTAGACCTGCTAATATTTCGAACATACTATGGAAGCTTTCATCACCAAAAAAAAAAAAAAACTAAATCTACATTCTTTGGCATCGTCAAAATATAATTTTTATACGCATAATCTACATACGAATATGATTTGCACTAGCACAGTTGGCATGGCACCAGCTGGCGCTTTTCTGGCAACGCAACCAATTCTTCCTTGGTCGAGACATGGTCAACAGCTGATAACAATAAAAACAAGCGGTATCTGAATCATCGTCATAATGTCTTTCTTCATTTTCCTCATTTTCTTCTACGAACTTAATCTGTCTTTTGATCTTTCTAGCTAGCTTCTCTCTCTTTCTTTGTCTTCTCTTCTTCTTCCAACTTCTTTTTTATATCAGAGGTTGTATTGAGGATTCCAACTTTTCCTCGTTTTCTTCCTCTGTTCACTGTTGACTCTGCAACGGTAGTTGGCAATGGTGAGAGTTCTTGTATGATTTTCAATGATCTCGATTTTTCACTTGAAACCATTTTCATTATTTTCGGATACCTCTAATATTTCTTGCGAAGTACCAGGCTTTGGCGGAATCGTCTCTTGATGTTGATTCTTTTTTCTATGATAGCTCCCTATGCCATCATAGGAACACTCTGGCTATGCCATCATAAGCATAAGTACCATATATTTTTCAACAAAAAGCGAAGAAAGTACTAGAAAGACGAAAAAACCTAAAACTTTCACACTGAAAGCATTGTTATAGAGTGAGTTATGGAAAGTATAATCATTTTTTACACAGATTTTTTGAATATCCAAATAAAACGAAAAATAATGAAATAACTATCATACATTTACACCTACCGAAATGATTGAACTCTTATAAAGTCACAAATTGCCACGTATTCAAGGTGTCACTACCTATATCAAGCGTAAATGCCATTTGGCGTACAAACTCAGCCAATATAAGTTTGTTCAGTTGATGTTAACAGACTTCTTTGAAGTGTGCCATCATAAGCAGGATGCCATCATAGGCATACTTCCCCTAAGTATATCAGTTTCCATTCACAAAATGAATTTCACTTCAATCGAATGGATGAAAATATAAAGATTCTTCTTTCGATATTCCAATTGAATTTTCTATGATTCTGTTGACACTTAAGTCACCAAATTTCACATAAAAATTAAGTATATTAGTAATCATTCATGAAAAAATTTTCACTCGAATAGGATATTCTGTTATGGAAATATAAAGATTATTCTTTTCAATATTCCAATTGGATTTGCCATGCTTCTGTTAGCACTATGACCACGAAATTTCAGAAGAAAATATAGTATATCGAACTCCAGTTGCAAAAAAAAATTCAATCGAATCGGACCTTTTTGGAGAAATGTGAAGTTTTTTCTTTTCAATATTCCAATTGAATTTTCAATGGTTCTGTTCACACTATGGCCGCAAAGTTTTGCATGAGGCTTATTTTGAGCATTTTGCATTCGGCCGTAACATTTCATTTCTATCGGTTCTGTTTTGAGGAACAAAATTTTGATTGGCCATATTTTATGGAACACCCTTTACGATTTGGGAACCGAATTCACAATGGAAATTTCAAGTCACTAGGACAATCGCTTCGAAAGTTATCGTGCTAACGTACGGACGGCCGGTCTCACGGACAGCATTGAGTTTGACCACTGAGTCGAACCCTGTCGTTTAGGACTATACCTATTCGGCTCAAAATTTATAATTTACAGACACTTTGGGCAAAAAGTTATAGCACTCGTTCAAGTAGAACGATCGCTCAAAAAGGGTGTGCATCATATTGAATAACGGTTTTAAATTTGTGTGTTAACATTCAAAGAGAGCAGAAGTGAATTTCTGCTTGACAAAGTATACTTTTCAAGAAAAGAATTCTGATATGGAAAATGTTTTTCCATAATATTCCCATAAGGAACGATTATGAATTTGTTGAAATATACTCTTCGAGATCACAGAGGAATCTCTGCTAGATAAACGATACTCCTCGAGAAAAAAGTTCTTATATGAAAATGTTTTTCCATGATTTTTCTACGGAGAACAAGGGATCCATCCAAAAAAACGGCCTCAAACTTGTTGTTAAGTACTTTAAGAGATCAAGAAAGAATTTTTGCTTGACAAACGATCATTTTCGAGAAAAAGATTCCCATACAGGGTGTATACTTTCAAAGTGAACGAACTTCAGGGGATTATTATACAAGTGATTCACAAAAAAAATGTCATATAACATGTGGTTGAAATGTTGACGGTTATTCTTCAATTTAACATTTCTTGATTTCTCGAGTTTTTCTCTGAAAGGATTTTTATTCCATATTCAGAAGAAGCAATAAATTTGCTACAAGATGAGAGAATCTGCGCGCAAAAAACTCCTATAGCGGGCGTCGTGGTAAGGAGATGAATATCATGATTCTGAAGTTGACAAAATTAGCCCTAAACTTCCAAATGTATTTTTGAAGAAACATTAATGATTATGCACACTTTTTCTTTCAGTAAAAAATAACTCATTTAGCATACTTCCGAATGACATAGAAACATTGTTTTAGTTGTTCATCCTCCGCCATAATATCATAGATAACATGAAAACAACTTAAAAGTCTAAAAATTCCTACCTAAATTTGCTCTTTATTGAAGCTCTCCGTGATTGAATCCTAAAATTATTTAATGGAAATCATCAATTCATCTGTTACCTGAATATGCTGTGATCAGACTTTTTGTAGGTGGTACCAGAATAATTTTGGAGAGTGGGGGAGGCAATAGGATATTATGGACTGATAAGTACACTTTCACGAAATCAGGTTGATTATTTTACGAAATAACCATATATGCCAATAATAAACCGTCATGGGACTATTATTTCACTTTTCCAAACATTTGTTAAGTCTCAATGTGAGCTTGGCAGTCATGGGGGACAATTTTTTCGGACCAATTTTACCCACTGATCACTTTAATGCTAAAGAATTCATTGGATTATTCAATCTAATGAATTCTCTAGCATTGAATGATCGGTAAGTATAATTGGTTCGAAAAGTTGCTTCGAATGCAAAACAACTGGATAAACATATTGGTTTTTTTTCTGTTTTTCGGAAAGTATCGTTTGTCAAGCAAAAATTCTTCCGTGATCTGGTAAAGTACTATCCAAAAAATTCTAATCTGATTTTCATTTATATGCACACCCCGTTCTCTATAGAAAAACTATGAAAAAACATTTTCCTTATAACAATATTTCCCCAGAAAGTATCTTTTGTCGAGCAAACATTTTTTCTTCGATTAGTAGAGTATTAGGCTACGTTCAGATGATGAGCGCTCAACGCGCGTTTTGCTAACGCGCGTTTACAACTACATGTATTTTGAACGCCCATCATCTGAACGTCCCTAAACAAGATATATGTAGTTGTAATCGCGCGTTAGCAAAACGCGCATTGAGCGCTCATCATCTGAACGTACCCTTATCCAACAAATTCAAAACCGTTTTTTAATTGGCACATCATGAAATTTTCAATATCATAATTTTTTTCTCGAAAAGTATTTTTGTCAAGAAAAAAATTATTCGTGGTATAGTAGAGTATAACACAACAAATTGAAATCTGTTCTTCAAAGGAAAATCGTCTAACATATTTTCCATATCAGAATTTCCTCTCGAAACGTCTATTCTATCAAGAAAATTTTTTTTGTGATCTCGTGGAGTATTATCTAACAAATTTGAAACCGTTTCGAAATTGGATGCACACGCTTTCTTCACTGGAAAAATCGTGAATAATTAATTCCTTTATCAAAATGTTTTCTCGAAAACTATCGTTTGTCAAGCAAAAATTCTTTCGTGTCCCCGCGATGGTGCACACTTTTTATTTCATAGAAAAATCATGGAAAAAAAATTTCCATATCAGAATTTTTTTCTCGAAAAGTATGGTTAGTCGAAAAAAATTCTTTCGTGTATAATACAACAAATAAAAATGTTTTTTAATTGAAAGCACACGCCGATCTTCGTAGGGAAGTCGTGAAAAATATTTTCCTTACCGTAATTTTTTTCGAAAATTAATTTTTGTAGAGCAGAACGTCAAAATTACAAGTCAATATTCTTCATAATTTACTCCAAATAAGATGAAATTCCAGGTTTATATTTGCGGACATCGTATGAAAGGTTACTTATGATCCTATAGCAACAATTTTTAATAATAATCGACGTATTTTGCAATTTTGGTGTGAAAAAATATATTCAGTTAGAAGACCAACAAGATGGACAGGTAAAGTTCATTAGCTGTAGAGAAAGCAATTTACCTAAGAGAACGATACTCTAAAATCAAACGCTGGCCCTCCAGGTTGGGGGTTAAGGCATCGGGCTAACTCCTCGATACTTTATAAAATGATGAAATGTTAAAAAACCCAATACTAGCCTCGGAAATAGGACTGGACAAACGGTGAACGACTTAAGCGAGCTAAACGGACAATGAATTTTGGAACACTCAATGTACAAGGTTGCAGGACAAAAACTAACAGAGATTACTCAGGATTTGGATAAACACGACTATAAAATAATTGCTTCAACAGAAACGAAGAAAAAAAGGAACGGGATCTGAAACGGTTGGTAACTATATTCATCTGTATAGCGGCGTATCAAAAGACCAGCGTGCACAAAGGGGAGTATCTTTACTAATTGCTAAAGAATTAAGTAAAAGAAAAGAATTACAGATTGGGATCCCATAAATGAGAACTTGATCAGAGTTAACATGAATATTCAACAGCATAAGA
>CM024247.1:5386996-5454756 GCA_013421045.1 Propylea japonica
TATTTAGATGATCGAATAGTGTGGGATCTTCATCAATATTGTTTTTCTTGGTGTTTGAGAAACAGCAAATTATGTAATCTAGGGACATTCAATTTTGTCGAGTGTTTTACTGCCCAAATTTCTGTAGTACCACCCTGATGGTTAATGATGGTAGTTCATGGTATTTCCCACTTTCTGAAGGGCATTAAAATAGTTCTTATTAGATCTAATTGCATTCAACAAATCCATTTTATAGAACATCATTAGGATATATATGTGTAACCTTGAGTTCTATACTATCAATGGTAATTTACCTGCTGTACTATATTTACTTTCTTTTAGAAACATGAGTAATTTTTATTGCATTGTTGTCATTTTGCGATCGTACTAAGCGGAATGTCTGTTTCCGCACATCGCACAACTGATAATCTTTGAAGAAATTGAATAAATGTTGAACTGGTATTCTGAAAATAAAACTTCCATCTTCTGTTTTATGGCAGGATTATTAGGATAGTTCCAACTTGATATTTGAAGTTCCTTTGTATTATCATCTTCATAGCATAAATATCCTCTTATTGTTGATATTATACCAGGATCTCTGGCCAATCTCTATTCTGTACCACATAATTCGTATGATATGGAATCAAAAAGAAATGCTCCAGCGTTATTCACAAATTTAACTTCACCAGTACCTTGAGTTCTTGTTAATTTACCTTGATAAGATTGCAGCATCATACATCAGGAGCCAACAATCTGGGTCGATTTACTGTGATTTCAATTGCATCAGAGTTATTGAACGACTTGATGAATGGAAGATATGTACGACTCTCAACTTTACAATTGATTCATCTGTGTTTATGGGTTGATAAATATCGAAAGCGTGGTTGGACATATAGCCGATGATTGTAGAAAGATTAAATTCTCGTAAGAGAGACGTTCGGTGACGGTGGTGATGTCCTCTTGACGACTGATGCTTTTTTGGGATGATGGATGATCTTTAAATGTGTTGTTGAATACTAAGACCATCGTTTCCGTTCCCAATCTTATGATGATTTCTTCTCCTTGAAAATTTAACAAAATCACCGTCTTGATCAACTGCTTTCAATGTAATATTACGTATTCGATACGTTGTTAGAGGTAGGTATACCAATTGTGTGGTACTTCATCAATAGCAAATCCTGGATCGGAATTCACTGCAAATTATAAAGTGTATGAGATGGACGCTCATTATAAAATGATCCTTCAATCAGGTTGCATTCAATATTTATAGTTCGAACTTTGATAATGTTACTGGTAAATCTGATTCATGAATTTTTCCTGGTTCAAGAACTCTCTTCGAAAAACCTAATAAGGATCCAATAGAATCGTCATGGGTGAAATCAATTCTCTTATTCTTATGAAAATTTCACATTGAGGGTATATTATTCGGTCTCAAGAAGAATGAAGATGTTCCTTTCTCCGTTTTATTCATTTTCCAGTTTAGACCTTATAAATGCTTCCATATCTGATATTTCATAGGTTCCAGTCGGTAGTTGGAAACGTACTCTTCTCCCTTCATGTGATTGAAATATAAAATTTATTGTATTTTTGTACATTGGGTATCGTATTATATGAATAAAATCCAACAGTGCTAAACCATAATTGAAATACCTGTTCAGTTCAATAGGAACAGGAAAATCTACTGATAGAATCGATGATCGATCTTTTAAAGTGAAGAGCAAAGACATGACTGAACGAAATAACACAAACTCAGAATATTTTATAACTGTATTATCCAATCAGAAATTTCAAGCACAAATAACCACAATTAGAAGTATTGAATTTTTGATAACAATTCCTATTATATTTTATTGTACAACACTTGAAATATTGGATAACCTCTTTAGGAGGTTTAAGATTACCAAAAACTATCAAAATATTCAACATCATTTCCTTTCTTCTTATATGCTACCCAATGTGTTCCAGGTCCCTCGGATGAATCTAAATTGACAATTCCACTTTCATTCTTTTAGGTATTTTCGGTAGTGTATTCCTCATGAAAACACCTCTGAAATGTTTTATCCCATAATGTCTTGCAAAGTCATCAATTTCATAATCATAGAGAGCTCTATTGGGTAGATTATTCAGTTTTTTGATTGTTTTCTCAGATAGAGTCCAAATCCACGCTTAGATTTTTTATGAAAATAACATGTCCAATAGATTCCATCACTTTGTTATGTCGTTGATCTTCTTCCAATTTCTTCTAGCATTCTTAGCATCGATGACAGTTTTCGCTACAGCGCTTGCACCACCTAACATTGCTCCTAATGCAGATAGTCCTGCGAATATAGGTATGAGTGGGAGAAGTCCTCCAGACTTCGATTCGACTGGAATAATGCGGGGGATCCTTTTTTACTTTTCCCCCAGCTTTCTGAACTGCTTTCGAGCTGCCCTAAGTGCTATCAGCGATGATTTGTTTAAGTCATTAACGTTTGATTTCATCAAAATTTTATGAGTTGGATTCAAAACAGAACTCTTGAATGATTTTCTCTTATTATTTGTCTGAGATCCCATACCCATTTTCTTTTCATTTTCATCGCTCCGGTGACTACTAATGCAGCACTTTTTTCACCAATTGAAGCGTCTTTGGATTTAACACGTTTCCAAGCTTCGTCTTCGAGTATCTTGTCAGCAGCGTGTCTCTCAATCAAAGAATTGCTTTCAGAATATGCAATGTCGTGCTTTTTACAAGAATCGTCTAGCTTATTAATACCAGGATCGTTTCTAGCTAATCGTTTTTCGAGTTTAGTACTGGGCCACAATAATTATATCCGGGGATGTGCAGTTCGATTGGTAACTTATTGATGAATGAATTCAGTAAGCCGTCTCCAACGAAGGATAACATAGTACTGACTGTTTAACGATAATTTCAAACTTATATATTAGAATCTCATTATCAAAAAATCATCAGTAATAAGAAAGATGCGAATCAATCAGCATAAGTCAGTGTTACCCGTATTAAATTTAGATTTTCAAATTCATAGAGTTCTTCAATTCAATCAATCTGCTTGGCTCAAATATATATTGATAAAAATACGCTATTACGACAAGCTGCTCGAAATGATTTTGAGTAGAATCTTTTCAAACTGATGAACAATGCAGTGTTGGAAAAAACAATTGAAATATTAGGAAACATCGAAAAATAAGACTAGTAATCATTGGCATGGTAAATATTGGAGCAAAAAAAATAATTGCGAGTCCAAATTTTGAAAGTAGAATGATATTAGATGATGATTTAGTTGTAATTGAAATGAAAAAAAAATCACTTATATTTATATGAGCAAATCAAACTAGACTGTCATACTCGATTTGATACCTCCGACTACCCTGAAATAATTCATATGGGATTCCTCGTGTAAACAAAAGAGTATTAGGCAAGATGAAGGATGAAAACAATGGTTCAATAATGACTGCATTTGTAGGTTTAGGATCTAAAATGTATCTTTTTGTATTGATTCGAGAGAAATCAAGAAAATCCAAGCATAAAAAAAAACGTTGTCAAAAAATTATCGTTTGATGATTATGTGCACTGTCTATTGAATGATGAAATAAATATATTAAACAAAGGAGTGTCGTTTCAAAACATCACAATATGTTTACAGTTGGGTCGCCTTCCGGAGTTGCTGGAATCTGCAAATTTCGCATATTATTTGACCTAGATATGGTTTATTGAATACATGAGGTCAACAACTGCTTCCTGATAGTTTTCCATGGAATTTGAATTCTTGATATTTTAATGCGATTTCTACTGGATATTTGTTCTATCTAAAAATCGAAAGTTCAAGATTATTTGATTTATGGTTGGGTGAATAATACACCTAGAGGCGTCAAAATAAAACAATATTTTATTCTATTTATATTTATTAACATCTGACAACACCTTCTTTTCATAATGAATACACTCAAGCATAGCATAAGATTGTACATAGGATGAGTTGATGCAGAATGTTTTAAATATCAATAGGATTTTCAAATGAATGTACACATTCTAAAAATTTACAATAATATGATTTGAAATGTAATTCGTTCAACATTTTGATTTTATTAGCAATAATAATATTCAATTAACATTTCAGCTACTTCAGCTTCAGTAAAAAACAGGAAAACTTTATTCTTAGAGACGCCCACTATTTTAGCTTCTGAATAGTTCCATACTGAAACATGTAGATCAGTGAAATTTGAACATGTTCCATTGGATTCTATCAATTCGATGAACGTTTTCCATTCGAATTCATCCATTGATAACACTAAATTATTACTGGAAATTAATACTGCTGGTGAAAATTGTCTCCCTTTGCTGAAACCACATTGTACCTCATATGGTCCTATGGTAAATGTGATGATAAAATCAGATATTTTTCGTTTTGCACTTCATTTTCATAATGATGTAAAATTTTATTCAGCTCTTCATTATACCTATCAGTGTTGGAGCACATTCTGAATCAGATGTTTTCTATAGACTAACTTGAAATTTCACAGATTCAATCATTAAGATTTGACCATTTCTTTTTCTGCGCAGAATAACTTGCGTTTAATATATTTATACACTAATTGAATTGTCATTTGGTCCTATATTTCCAGCATGATCATCATTTAATAAATCTCCTGCCATACCCTTATCCAAAATATTCTGAATATTTTTTAGTAATATTATTCTCTGGATCAAATTTGAAATGTATCCCATGATTATCAAATTCTTTCAACAAATAACATATTATTGAGTATTTACCGCAATATGACAAGAAACATCATTTCATCTACGAATAAATGTAATGGCTTAATTAATTCCTTATAGATGTTTATCATACTGATTTTGAAGTGTTTCTTGATCCAGTTCTCCATATGAACCACGTAATAGCATTTGAGCATTGACCATCATACATTTTTAGATTTCCATAATTAATCATAATATAATATTTCAAATCACTTAATGACAATTTGTCTTCAGTCATTGATGAACAAATATCATTGATGAATGCATCATTTTTCTGTTTATGATCAAATACTTTCTTGATGATCTCCTGTGGTGCTCCATATTCAACCAAATCGTTGAAAATATTGTTCGGAATGAAGAGACCTAATCTAGTAGAATTCTTGAACACTTTGCTACATCATGATACAAAACAGCGAAATGAAGTTCCTCACATAGATAATTATAAAACTTCTAGCCTTATTGAACTCGTAAACTTCCATTTCTGCAATATTAATAGTACTAAGTGAAGTGCGTCAAAAATTGAAGATTATATGTTTGCTCTTTTTGTGAAATGACAATCCTGAATTATATACTCATCTCAGTGATACCCCTCAGAAAATTCCATCAAGTTGATTTTTAGACCATTTTTCTACAACTCTGAAAGGATGTGGAAAATCTTGTTCACCACATCTGGTCTCAACATCAACTTTAACGTTTCATAATTCAGAACCCCTGTCTGCTCGCTCAGGTTGAAATACTCTTGAAATTTTTAACCGCATTAGATAATTTATTCAATTCAATATCTGAATTATTAGATTGCCGAAAATATCCATATTTCATTAAATAGGCTTTTGCTATATCAGTTCATTGCTCGAATATGATGAATGACACAATAATAATAGGAATGATATAACACAGATCATCGTGGACTCCTCTCTGGTCGATGATTACAAACTAACATCTATATTCCGTCCCTGCTCTCCGCCACTGGACTCTGCCGACCCACCATGACCCCCGCCCATGACCAAACCAAACCCAGCAACGCCATCTGGTCGATGATTACAAACTAACATCTATATTCCGGTCCCTGCTCCCCGCCACTGGACCTGCCGACCCACCCATGGCCCCCATGACCCCACCAGCCAACGATCCAAGCACCGCCACGGCGTGTGACGTCACATCCGGTCGAAATCTCTCTTTGGTTCTCTACTAAATTACTTATTCTTTCAATAACAAGAAATTCACAATGGTTAGGAAATTGTTTCTGATGATAAAATCCTAGTTTCCTCGCAAACAGTTCACTTGGGAGCGATAAACCACATTTTAATGTAAAACAGATCGGCGCGCTCACGAATTTCTGAGAGAATTCAGATTTTTTGTCCTGTGGTATATTAAAAGTTACGGGTTGAAAAAACTTTGAGCAAGTCAAATTTTTCGTCAACTGGCACTTCTGATAAAAAACCGAGTTAAAGTAGCTATTTTAGTGACAATGTGTATACAAGAACTCATTCAGTAATTTGAAATGTTTCAGATATATAAGCAAAAAACTGAAAAAAAAATTAAATTTTTGACACCCTGTATCTTTAAAACGAAGAACCGAGAAAAAAAAACTTTTTTTTTCAAATGTAAACTATGGTCAAATATTTTCATCTGACACTCAAATCTTTTGCTGATTTCAAAAATGTATCATAAATGTCCCGATTCTCATGAATATATTACACGAGAAAAAAATTTGTAAATTTTATTGCTTTTTGATTCAGTTCTGAATTAATTATAAGTAGGCTGGCGTTACATAGGGACCGATGAAAGCATGTGTATTTTTTTGTGGGCTTAAAATCTATGCTTAGAATCATCGATTGCTGAATAATTAATCCTGAGGTTGAATTGTCATCGTTTGTTCTTAAGATTAAATTCTGTTCATTCTTGCTGGGCGAAATATTCAAAATTACGAAAAATTCGATATTTTGGTATGCTACATTCAATCGAATGAAAATAGTGCAAGGGAAGTCTATTTCTTTCTTCTAGGCATGTCCATAGAGTTCTTATAAATATTTGTCGTATCACCTGTGTAGGCCCTGTTCTGGCATTCGGTGATGATGTGGTGAACAGTTTGTCTGGCCGCCCCGCAGTCCATCTTGCAGTTGGTTGTTTGTTCCACTTGTAGAGGGTGTCTGCGCACCTTCCGTGTCCGGTACGTATTCTGTTGATGGATGTCCATATTTTGCGGGGCTTTTCGTAAGCAGGTGGCTTTTGTTTTATACATGGTAGATTCTGGCATTGGATTGGGCAGGCATCTCTCCATTCTGTTCCCAGAGGACCGTAGGGTTGAAATCGGATGCCCCCAAATCCCTTGCAGTTCTCATAGAAGGACTTCTGGAGCGCAGTCTTCTTCTGTCTAGGTCGGCTAGGTCTTGGTGAATGGGCAGCTGGAGGTTGTCTTGCATTCTTATAAATTCTCATACGAGAGCAGATTTGCGTCGGAGGTCTGGCGGTGGTATGTGGCTCAGGATAGGTAGCCATGAGGGTGGGGTCGATTTTAGTGTGCCGCTAATGGTCCTCATTGTTGCGTTTAGCTGTACATCAACATTGTGCCTGTGTGCGCTGTTAAGCCAGACCGGGGCGCCATATTATGGATCTAAGACACGATATCGCTACATAGAAGAAATAATTATTCGACAGTCCTCGACTTCTGCCACAGAATGTTGAGTTCACATACAGGGTGTTCATTACTCGACGTCAACCGGAACCGAATGAAAAGGCAAGTAATGGGTGTCAAAAAAATATAAAAAAAATCTAAGTTGCATTATTTTAAAATTATGGACATTTAAAAAAACACGCAAAATTCCACACCTATGACAGTCTTTTAGCTCCTGTTGCCACAAATATCAACTTTTTCCACCTTTTTCTTTGCTGTGTAATCTTGAATAATGCTTGTCTAAACTGTAATCAACAATTTGATACCAGCTGCTCTAGGTTTCATAAAAATAGGGCTCACTTCTCAGAAAAAAAAATTCGAAATAAACAATTGCTTAGTTTTAACTGACTGTATTGAAAAAAAAATGTATACGTAGGTTTGGCATGTTTTTCAAAAGTTGGCGCATTTAGTAAGGATTCCAAAATGGTATAATACTTGTTTAATTGTAGCTGCCGTAGTTCAAATTTATTTTCGATTGCCTTTGAATACACTTTTTCGTTAACTGCTTCCCAGTAATAAAGTCCAATGGATTCAAGTCCGGTGAACGGACCGGCCACGAGATTTGACCAGAACGTCCGATCCATCTTCCGGGAAAAAATGTTACCAGAAAAAAAAATTTTCAGAGGAATTTCTCCGGAAATTTTTTTTCTGGAAAAATTATTTTCTCTGGAAATTTTTTTTCTGATAACATTTTTTCCCGGAATATGGATCGGACGTTCTGGTCAAATCTCGTGGCCGGCTTGTTCACCGGACTTGAATCCATTGGACTCTATTACTGGGAAGCAGTTAACGAAAAAGTGTATTCAAAGGCAATCGAAAATAAATTTGAACTACGGCAGCTACAATTAAACAAGTATAATACCATTTTGGAATCCTTACTAAATGCGCCAACTTTTAAAAAAACATGCCAAACCTACGTAGTACATTTTTTTTCAATACAGTCAGTGAAACTAAGCATTGTTTATTTCGAATTTTTTTTCTGAGAATTGAGCCCTATTTTTATGAAACCTAAAGCAGCTGGTATCAAAATTTTGATTACAGTTTAGACAAGCATTATTCAAGGTTACACAGCAAAGAAAAAAGTTGGAAAAAGTTGATATTTGTGGCAACAGGAGCGAAAAGACTGTCACAGGGTGTGTAATTTTACGTGTTTTTTAAATGCGCATTATTTTGAAATCATGCGACTTAGATTTTTTTTTATATTTTTCTGACAACCGCATTACTTGCCTTTTCACCCGGTTCCGGGTTGACGTCGAGTAATGGGACACCCTGTATAATTGGTGGAGTCAAAGACTATATTCAATGGTTATGTTAAGGCCAACCTACTTATAATTAATTCAGAACTGAATTGAAAAGCAGAAAAATGTATTAATTATTTTCTCGTGTGATATTCCCAATCAACACAAAGATGTCGTATAGATACGAGTATAGATATTACAGCGATATCTTTTCGGGAGATTGTGAGAATTTTATGATATCTCCTTCAAATTTCTGCTCTCAAACTGCTCACATTGTGGAGGTCAACGGGGTATGAGAACTTCCCAACAACCTAAACATTGTGTGCTTTTTGAAAATATCCTATAAACCTCCCATTGCATGCTTTTTGAGAATATTTCAGGGACCTCCCATTGTGAACAAAATGAGAAATCTTCTTATTTTGATAATTCACAGTATCCATAAAATTCATTGAACCATCCGTTCAAATAGATATTTTTTTACGAAATTAGCTTTGATGTCCAATAAATAGTTTGAGTTTTTTAAACTGGTCTAATCTGTTTTCTTGCGAAATTTCAATGATTTCTACTTTCGAAGTTTAATTGTTTTTCGTTAAAAATTTCGATCTAGTTTTCAGAAAAAGTTCAGGTTGATTTTTATATTATTATAATATTCAAATTTTTCGGATTTCGAAGCATCAGTCCCACAATTGTTTTAATTGGCTAGTTTGAATGATGCAGAAAAAAAGCATTTAAATTGGTATTTCTTTTTCTATTTATATCAGGATAATAACACTAAACTGCTTTGCCATTTTCATTAGATTAAATGAGTAACGGTTTGAAATAACAAATATCTAGAGAAAACCCAAGTAGCAATTTAACGTTGCGTCGACGTATATAAAGAAGTCGCGCAACCAAACTAAGTGACTTCGCCGACCTCTGCACAACCATGAAATGCACCAGTTTGGTCAATCATTTCAGGGTTTTGACAACGTCGTGCTGCAACTACAGTTATCAGATTTACGTTGTCTAAACGTTGCGAAGTTTACTTTAATGCAACTTATTCACACATGCGACATCTATGGGAACGAAGTTCATTCCACATATGACGTTGATATTTCAACCAAATAATTACCGTGGCAATATTCCAACTTGTACCGCCATGTCGATTTATTATCATGCATATAGCAAATTGCCCTTGTTAAAGGGTGGAAACGATTCTATCGCAACAGAAATCGACAACGAAGACCACTTTACTGTTGAATATACTATTGATTCATGCTGAAAAACAAGCGCGCCTTCAATCCATTGGATATTTCTGGAAAATCCAAAATTGAAAATTTATAAAAAGTTATATTAAGGAAGAAATTGCCAATGTTTTTCATGAGTTCAAACGTTTACTAAACGAGATTTAGAAAAATTACGCGCAGAAAATTTAAATGAAGGTTTTAAAATCATTTGTTTTCGTTCATTTACATCCCAAAGGTCAATGACCAATTGTTAAAATATGGCGTAGTTTGGTAGTTTAGTTGACCAAAAACTGCACTAAATTTAAACGTTGGGTTACTAGACAACCAATATAATACCCAAAATGCGACTCTAGTTGCCTACACGGCCAAAGCTTAACTGCTGTCACCCCGTCAAATTGAGGTTATGAAATTTCAATATGATTTGTTTACATTTTATTTAAAATTTGTAGCTGATTGCTATTGACCAGGTAAAGTATTATTAAACTTATTATAAACCGTTCTAATAAATTATAACGTTTCAGATGCAGTTTCTATATTAGCGACTAATCCGCAGTAGTAAATGTACAGATTATGGAATGATGGGTACCTAGAAAATGTTCGGAAGAAATCTGATTTCAATTTTTCAGATCATATGAACTCTGATGATATTTATTCAGCCGACATTCTGAGAAATATTACAATTTAGATCTTATGTGTGCTTGGCTCTTGAAGCCTCAACATTGAAGTTGAAATCTTCCGATTTTGTTGAAGACATAAATAAAATGTTCCTTGACTGCGTGGTAAGAAACAAATGTTCATCACAAATACTGGTGATGTTCAAACCAAATTACTTCTATTTTTCAGATGGAACCATTCATATAATAACTTTTCATCATCATCATCATCATTATCAGCTAACAACCCATAGTCGAGTTAAGCCTCCCTTATTTTTGTCCATCTATATATTTTTCTTCCAACTTCTTCCAAGTTTCTCGGTTTTGAGCTTGTTGTCCCCAGTTTGTGCCCAGAAGTCTCTTTATATCATCAGTCCATCTTGTTTGCGGTCGCCTTCTACTTCTCGAATTACTGCGTGGCCGCCATTCTATAATTCTGCGAGTCCAGAGATTGTCTGATACTCTGGCTAAGTGACCAGCCCAACCCCACTTCAGTTTACATATTCGGGTAACTACGTCTGTCACCCGAGATTGCCTACGTATTTCTTCATTTCTTATATGGTCTCGTAGACTTACGTTTAACATTCGTCTCTCCATGGCTCTTTGAGTGACCTGGAATTTGTGGAGAATTTCTTTATTCAGTGCCCAAGTTTCTGTTCCGTATGTAAGCACAGGAAGAATACACTGGTCAAATGTGCGTGCTTTCAAGGTGTTTGGTATACCTACTCGATGTTAAAATATTACGTAGTTTGCCGAACGCCGACCATGCTAATGATATTCTTCTCGCTAGATCGGCTTTGAGATTTCCTTTCGATAGTGTTAGTTTTTGACCTAAATAAATATACGATTCTGTTTTCTCTATGACATCATTGCTCAATTTTAGTATGTAACTGTCATTTGTGTTTTCGTTAGTCATGTATTTCGTTTTTGAGATGTTCATTTTTAAACCGATATCTTTGGATTTGTTATTTAATTCTTCCAACATTTCTTTCAGTTCTTCTTCACTGGATGCAATTAACACAATATCGTCAGCAAACCGTAGATGATTAAGATATTCGCCATCTATCTTAATACCTTTGCCTTGCCAGTTAAGTTCTTTGAACACGTCTTCCAAGGCCAATGTAAACAATTTGGGCGACATTGTATCTCCTTGTCGTACACCTCGTTTCATTTTAATTCTTCTAGTATTCTCTCTCAGGGCTACTTGAAACGTTGCTCTACCATAAATTTTCTTAATGAGTTCAACTTCCGTCTATCCTACAGTTGGTCATGGCGTTCAAAACAGACCAGGTTTCAACTGAATCAAACGCTTTCTCATAATCAACGAACGCAATCCAAACGCTGATGTTTATTTCGTTAGCTTTTTCTATTAGCGTTCGCATAACCTGAAGGTGGTCCAATGTACTGAATCCCTTTCTGAATCCAGCCTGTTCTCTTGGCTGGTATTGATCCAATCTGTTTGTCAGTCTCTCTGTCAGTATTTTGGTGAAAAGTTTGTACAACACGGAGAGTAAGCTTATAGGTCTATAGTTACTTAGTTTGCATCTGTCACCTTTTTTGAATATAAGGATCATAATAGCATTGTCCCAATCAGTGGGAATGTCAATTTCGCGGAGACATTTGTTATATAGACTCTCAAGCATTTTTATTATTGGATCTCCTCCCAGCTGCAACATCTCAACTACAAGACCGTCTTCACCTGGTGCTCGACCTTTCTTCATTTTATTTAGAGATTTCCTAATTTCCTCCTTAGTTATGTCAGGTATATCTTCGAACCTTTGTTTTGCACATGTACTCTTTCCATTTCCGTTTTCCCAGGTGTGCATTTATTTTGCTTGAGTACAAGTTCGTATAATATTCTTCCACCACTCTCTTAATTTCGTTCATGTGTGTCACCTCACGGTCTCCTTCATTAGCTGTCAATTTCGTGATGCTGGTACGTTGCCCCTTCAGTGTTCGTTGTAATTGTTTTAGACTCTCATTTTTCTCTAAGCTTACTATGATCTTTCCATTATTGTAGTTTCGTACATCTGTTCTTATTCTCTTCCTTATAACTTTGTTTATTTTCGATGGTTCTTCAACATTTTCTGCATGACCCTTCAGTTGCTTCCTTGTTTGGATTAATAACTCAGTTTCTTTTGTGATCTTTCTTGGTTTCTGCGTTTTATTTCCAGCAGTATTCTTCGCAGTTTCTTTATGGTTTCTGTAATTCTCTTATTCAACTGTTCCAAGGGTATATCATCAATGAAGCTTATCTTCTGTAGTTTTTTCTTCATATTGTTCTTTCTCATCTGTAAGTTGTGCAATGTCGATGCTGTTTCTCACTTTTGTCATAAGTTTATTCCTCTCAAACTTTGTATTGAACTGAACTTTAGCCCTAACCATTCTGTGGTCACTTCCCATACTAACTGAGTTTATAACTTCTGTATTTAATACCATATGCTTGTTATTGGTTATAATGTAGTCGATCTCGTTAATTCTATCAACTTCATTGCCCCTGTAATACAACGTGTGGCCACTCCCCAAAGCAACAGCTGCTTCGCCACATCGCCTTACTTCGGATAGTCCCAACACTGACCATTTGATATCTTTGAGCTCCTCTTCCAATTCTATAATTTTTTCTTCACTAGACAGCGTTCTGACATTGAATGTTGCTACGTATAATGTTCTAGATTTGACCTGTCTTCTGCGGGATGAAATCGAACTTTTGCTCCCCCCAGAATCCTTGGAGCGGACTGTTTTCACAGTGCGAGATTCCGAGTTTCCTCTACTCGCCTGGGGTAATTCCATTTCCGTTTTGTAGTTCGACATTTGTTAAGGGGTTTTGGCCATGACTTGCCACGCTGGCCAAACGTGTTGGCAAGTTGGATAGGACATGGGTCGGAAATTTTCAAGGTATGGATGGGATTATTAGGGTTGGACATGATTTTCCCTCCGGAATAGGGTATGAGAGAAAAATCAAGGCTCACGTAGGCAGGGTCGCTTCCCTGAAGTAGATCAATCACCTGCTGGAATCACAGAGGATTGTCTACCCGCTACCGCATAATAACTTTTACTAGAGATAAATAAATATGATGAGGTTTTTATATTGCACCTGAGGAAGAACTGTATCGAACATTATCGAAGAACTTCAGTTACGAAGTATCATAATAAATCATTCACTGTGTACTTGAAATAGAAGTGGAATCTTTAATCTATGGATGGAAGAATGAATTAAAGGAGCTACATAAATATTAACAAATATTATGTTTACCAATCAGCTGGGTTTCAGAAGAATTTGATAATTATGGAGAACATTGTGTAATTTAAATTGAAATATTGCTTGTTATGTTTTGTAACCAGAATATATAACATGAAGTAGTCATAGTCATTTACTCATATATTGAAAACCAGGTATTTGATTCATAAAGATTGAATACAGTTTATACAATTTAGTTGGTTGATTAGATTCCAAACAAATTTTCTGTGTTTCGTTCTTTTAACTTCCAGACTTCGTAAAATAACAAAGGTAAATAAACAGTATCTCACTATTTATATTATGAATTCACTTCTAGAAAGGATAAGTTAATCAATCGGCAATTAATAAATATGGAAGTACTGACACTAATTCATTGATTATAATAATTATTAACAATACAATATTGAGAACTTTATCTCGAATCTACTGGCACCTCAAGTTGTATATTATAAGTTCTTGTCGTCAGAGAAGTTGCCTACTCGAATAATGTGGATATTGAAATATTATGAATCTTAACTTATTAATGAAGGTATTAATGAAAAATTTTGTTAGATGTTAGATGATACCTTGTCATTATGAATTGAAATATCACGAAACTATAAGGTAAATAATATAAACGTGATCATTGCTGGATTTATCCTAAAAATGTTCTTCTTAACTATTCGAAATTATTTTTCATTTGGATTAGCAAATACCATAATTTTGAGAAAGTTATCGACACAAATATAATAAATCAGTTTAATTTTTCGATATTTTTTCATCGTATCAGAAGGTTGCTGAAATGACTACGCGACAACGTTTTCAAGTCAACTGCTTCAGTTGAATCCACAACGTTGTTTCTGAATCGAGACAACGTTGCAGAAAACCGAAGTTGTCTAATAAAAGTTATAAGAACGTCGTTAATAATCCCAAAATAATAACTACTTTGTATGTAGTTGTTTAAACGTCGTCGCGACGACTAGTGCAACTTTAGTTATGCTTAACGTCGCGATTACGTTGTAAGGTGGTCTTCAATGCGACGTTTCAAGAACGACTGATTTCTAAACCAATGACAACGTTAATTTTGGTGTATAATGAGGTTGCCGTCGCAAAAATGCTACTTGGGAAGTAGTTGTAGAAAATAATTAATCTGACCAAATAGAAAAACCTTGATTGTTGTTTACATCAATTCACTGGTTAATGGCAAAATAATTTGGTGCAATATGCCCCTGGTATAGGGCCGCCATACGTCCCGGTACGCCGGGACGCATATTCATATCCCACGTACCGTAGCGCAATCGGAAGTGATCCGAAGCCGACGTATATTTCACGCGCGATACCGCAAGGTAACTTGCGATATCGAACGTTGTTTATGAATTGGTGAAAATTGATTTTGTACAAAAAAATTCTTGTCACAACCTATTATTGAAGAAATAAAATGTTTGGGTGATAAACATGTATTTGGAACACTTTGTACCTACACACATATTTTATACATAAATGAAATAGTGTTCGAAACCAAAGAAATCAAAGAATGCTGTTAGGGTATTTGTGTTTAGCTATGAAAATTACCTGCTATTGAAAACAATCATATTTATCACGATGAAATAACGAATCACTATCATATTTTACTATGAATAATTCTGAGATGAAAAAGTAATTTCAATTCAGAAAAATAGCCCTCATCGCAATATGAAATATTTTGGTACTTATTTTCAATCCCTGAGGTATTGAAAGTAGTTTGTTAGCGTCCTAGCATTTTTTCTTGAATGTTTCAGCAACGCTTTCAAGGCAAATCATCGAAATCAATAATTTCTTCAATTCATAGGCTCACAGAACCTACTACAACTGAACTGTGATGATGGTATAGACGTTGTCACTGGAAAAAAAGATATAAATATAGATATAATAGTTATTCATTATACAAGGGAAAAAAGTATTAGATTTTAGCTCGAAGTTATGTTGCCTCCCGACGCGAATCGAAATTACTTTTTTTCCCGGATACAGACACTCACTTTTTTGACAGGGAAAAAAATAATTTCGTAAAAAGTCATATTTTGTGACCTGTCAGCAGACATAAAATGTCACATTCTTTTCTCGTCATAGAAAAAAGGATTTTTTCAATTTATCTGTTTCAAAATATTTTTCGCTACGACCTCCATAAAGGCAAAGACTTTCTTTCTATCTTACTGTCTTCGACTAGGGTAGCTGTCTGGGTCGGTTGTGCTATTTTTCCCTCAAAAGAATAGCTGACACCCGCGATGTTATTGATTAGTGAATTATTATTGGGAGGAAATCCCGTTACAGTATTTTTTACCTTTTTTTCCTTCCTTCAAAAGTTCCATCAAAATTCCGTCCTCTTTAGCTGCCTCATTTCTTTCCATCTCTTGTATAGCATTATCAATTTCATCTTCTGTAACCTCCGCCAAAACCTCAGAATTGACAATTCTTATGGTCCGCCCCAAATTTTCGGTACTGATAGTCACAACATAGTATAAATTCCTTTTTTGATTGAAAATCGATGATTGCGAGGATTTCTCTTGATAATTTTTCGTACAATAATCATTAAAGAGTAACGTTACTTTTTGGCACACTGCATGTAATGAAATACTCATTTATATTTCTGAGAACAGATTTGAATAGAGCACTTGTAATAGCTTCTATAGCTACTAATCGAGAAAACTGAATTTGAGCATTCCACATCATAAATTGAACACCAAAGAAAAACATCCAACAAACGCATTTATAAAAGAGAAAACCAGAGAACATAAAGGAGTGCGATACTTTGAGATTATACATATTACTGAAAGAGAATTTGAAGAGCGTTTCAATAAATTTGGAATTTTTTTTTTAAATTTTTAAATTATTTCATTGTTTCAATAAATTTGGAACCCTATTCTTCAGATGATTTTAGGTGAATTTTATTTCATTTTGAGTTTCTCTTTGATACGATGGAACATTTCTTCGAAATAAATATTATAAATTATATTGATAATTCATTGAAACTGAGTTCTTTAGGTGGAATTCAGACAGTTTTCCGAGAGTAAATATTTGCCGATTGATCGTGATCTCAATATAGATTCAACAAAAATTACCTGGAGCTGCTGTATCGGTTATATAAACGAAGGCCCTGTCGCATGCACCTTGGATGCTCTCGTCAATTACCAAATTCGTCAATAGTGAATTGGGCCTCAAAACTTGTCGGGGAACAGTACTGTTCTAACGATTTGGTCATCATGTAAGTTGAATATTATGATCTTTGGAGGACAAACTGGTCGAAAATCGTCCAGTGAAGTCATGATTCCAGAATCCAGTACCTGTAAAAAATGTATAACTATGGTCTTTCAATAATTTTTTTTCAAATTCACGTAAGAAACAATAGAATTTTGGGTAAACTTTTATTTATCTGTACATGTTAGGTGCAGATCAAGTGCTTCAAGGTATGGATCCGTATCCACGAGTAACTCTTCAGCTATTCAATTAATTTGTTCAGTTCATCCGAAAATTTCGTTACAATTTTTCGTGTGACCATATCGAAGGCATATAAGTTAATTTTTACCTCCCGTCGGGACATTATCCTTTCCAAAGTTACCTTTTTTGGTGTCTTCTTTTTTTTACTTTCAATTTTGTATAGGTGTTTTGTTTACAGCGGCACACCATTTACAAGTGCTTCGAATCCCCTTGCCACCTACAAATATTCATCGCTGGCGCGAGATCTCTTCTTTCACTGTCCGTCTAGTGTCCACCTTCAGTGCTTTATACTACCTGGAGCAGAGTGCTTTGCGGTATCTTGTATAGTTCATTCCGCATAGCTCATAATTTCTGGAATTTGCAATTGCATATTATTATTTTGATGTTCACGATTTCCGGCTGAATACTCCAAATATCGATTTACTCTTTTTCCTTTGCAGTTTTCCTCCTCTTTTTTTCTGTTGAATCATAATAATCAGTCAGACATGGCAAAACGCCAGGTATGCTTCAAACATACAACTTATTTCAGAGCTATAACTTGTTTTAAGTGCAAAAATGTTTTCCACATCGACTGCTTAGGTTTTATCATCCAATGATTTGAGTATAACAGATGAGAATTGGATATGTGGATATTTTAGGTGGGGGGGGGGGGGGGGGTTCGTTTCGTCACCTTCTCAGCATCCCGGTACATCGATTTCGATTTCAAACCCACAAGCGTCACAGCCATCACCTGCTTCCTCGCTCAGCGGTGACCAATTCGCAGCCGTTATGTCTAAGCCCAATGAAATATCTTCCGATATTTCATCAATCAAATCCACCTAGTTGGCATTACAAACTGATGTATCCGAGTGTTTATCTATATTGAAAAACCACTCTGACGATGGTTTGCTCGAAAATCATTCTCTTGGATCAGCAGACATACCGTGGTTGAGTTCTGGTCTTCGCGAATAGAGAATATGGATGCATCACATAAACATTTCGTTGATACACTAGTTTTAACCCGAACGAATATCAGAGATTAAAACCACAATAGCTGACCAATCCACTAATTTCATCATTCCTGTCCCCCAACCGGCTAAACGATCGAACGCTTGAGCAGATCCCTCAACATCCTGATCTGCGGTATCCTTGAAACTGGTTCAGACGAGACGAGTATTTCCAGAATGCTTGATTGCATATCTACAGGGTGACTGGTGATGTAAGGGACAACGGTTAACTGGAGATAGAGGACCTCAAACTGAATGAGGAGTGTGGGTTTAATTGTCCCATGAGGCTGTTTGTTTCAGTGATACAGGGGGTTTTTGTGAAAGTGTTGAAAATATAAACTCCTATATCGTCTCAATATGGCGAATTTTTCGCTGGCACTTGGCAAGATTGTTACTATTTAAATTCTCCATCAGATCGGAAAAAGAATCAAAATTTGCAGGTTCGTTTTCAAAAATTTCATTTCCGTGTCAGGTGAGAAGATCACTCGGTATATGGGATAAAAGAAATTTGAATAAAAAATTGGGCTCTGCAAGAATACTGGGTAAAACCTGTTTTTAGATTGTGTGGCACAAATTTTCTATAGTTTTCATGATATGTTGAAAGTCGAATAATTCAATTAATTCATTTTCACTTGAAGAAACATACCTACTATTCCTGATAGAAAAAACACTGGATTCAAGATAATCAAATAATCCTGACGCATTTCAAATATTCCTTTATATCTCGATTTTTTTTAATTCATCTATCAATGTTATAAAAAAATTCAAAAAACAATACAAACATAAAAAGAAGAACAGTAGCAGATATGATTCATAAAAAATCAAATAAACAAATGCTCGATATGCGAGAGCCATTCCTCTCACATACTTATTGGCTCTTTTGAACAATTGAAGTACTTTTCATATCCATAAGATGATTAATCATACTCTTGATAGAATAAAAGAATCACTGGATTTCAAGTCGAGAAAAATTTGACTTTTTTCTCAAAACCCCTGAACAATAATCCATCTGGTACTTATGTTTAAAAATTTTGAGGACTTGTTTTTCTCTAATATGTACTCAGGTGTAGCAGGTTCACCTTCTTTTGAGAAGCATATGAGTTTCTTTAATGCAAACAGAATATTAGAGAAACAAGTGATTTTCCAGAATAAGGGATCTATTATATTCTATACTAATATTATAAAGAGGTAAGGTTTGTGTGTTTGTAAGTTTGTATATTTATCCAATTGTAAGGGCTTATCTCGGGATCTACAGAACCGATTTTAAAAATTCTTTTCAATAATGGAAAGCCACATTGTTCCTGAGTCCCATAGGCTATATAAAAACCGAAAAATAAGAAGGCTTTCACGTGCAGGTAGTCCGTACTGCAAAATGAATCGGATAAAAAACGTATGAAAGCCGAAGCAGCGGACGGCGCGCGATGGCTTCGGGTTTAATTCTACTACTGATAGGTTCCTACGATAACAATGAGTTATCAGTTGTTATTAATAAAAATGTACCGAAATTAGTCAAAGACCAGAGAGAAGATTTTGATGAACTAAATTTATAGTGCATTTAATAACAGAGGTTTAACTTTCTTTTCGTACTTCCGGGCCTAAAGTGACAACTTCACTCCCTTGTGACAGGTACTAAAGTGTCACATTTAATTCCTCCGGTATTAAATATTGACGAAACTCCCGGAACGATTAAATCACAAACAAACGAATTTAAGGGATATTTTATCGAAAAATAGGTATAATTAATTAGAATGGTAATTAACGTTAATATTCAAATCAATATTGTGACAGTTCGTAATATTGACCAGTCTTTCCTAGGTTAATGCAGCAGGTAACTGACGAGTAACAGATAGGTCCTTTTTATATTGAACTGGAGTTTGTTTCGAAGATCCTGCGGAAACAGGAAGCGAGAATGAGGACTGTGGCATAGCTATAGTGGACGAATCGGCGATTTGACCAAATATTTTATCTGAAATTTTTTGTTTATTTTAATAGACGATTCAATATATCCCTCGGCCACGTTGGAGGATTTCCATCCTCCATGTCTCTTCAGCACGTCTATTGTTGCTCCCGAATCAGCTAACAAAGACGCAGATGTGCGTCTAAAACAATGTCCCGTATAAGACGTCGCATTTTCTAATTTCAAGAAAGCTGCTATTTGCCGTGGAAATGTACCAAACATGTTTTTTCCTACTACTCGCGTAGTACATTCTTTCTTGATGTATTGAACAAATAATTTTGAATGAGGTGTCCCTGTCTTTCGCAATGCCACATATTTCCGAAATATCGCCACAAACTGATGGCACTGTTTTCTGAATTTTTGATCACAAAATTTCGGTCAATTTTATTTTTGGTGTTTCTAATCGCAATTAGGAAGGAATCGCCCAAATCTCTCACATCGTCGATTTCTAAATCAACCAACTCTTTTCCACGACAAGCTCCCGCAACGACCAAAATAAGTGCAACCTACAAAAAAATTGATTTCTTAAAATTTCTGAATATATACAAATTTCCAAATTTACCTTAAGCATTAAATATTTATCATCCGGAGCCTCCCGTAAGAACTGATCTACCTGCTCAGACGTGAGAATCCCTCATTTCTTCTCTTCAAAAAAGCTAATAATTTTGGAAATTTACTTATATCAATATCTTCCCTAATGTTAATAACCGATTTCAGCATTGAGTAATGTGCCCAGAGAGTTGAGGCACAAACCGCTTTTGATTTATCATTGAAGTAGACTAACAGCGCATTTTCAGTAGGTTGTCTGACATTTTTTAAGCGGCACCACTTTTTAGAAGCATCGTACTGCTGCTCGTATAGTTTTCTAGATTTCGGTGGTAACAATTCTTCACCTACTTCGGCTGCTCTTTTATCAATATCAGATACACCTTCTTCACTCATGATACCAATAATTATCAATAAGAATGTTTCTTTACAATGACACTAGTAATGACAATGTTTCTAAATTATAATTGTCACAACGCAATGTTACTATGGTAACTTATTTTAAAGACAGTTCATTAAATGAGTTGAGAGAGAAGAAACTGATTGAAATTATTGAAATAATTAATAAAATCATACCGGAAGTACGAAAAGTATCGTATATACTTTGCGACTGAAGTACATTTAATCCTTCAGGTAAATTATGGCCCTCCCTGCGGTCGGGCCATAAACTTTACCTTCAGGATTAAATGTACTACTTCAGTCCCGCGGTATATAATGTACTATTCTTGACGCCCCGGAAGGCACTGGCAAAGCTTTTCTTGCAAATTTGGTATTGGCAAAAGTGAGACAATCCGGGAGAAATGGACTAGCCGTTGCCTCTTCGAGGATTGCCGCTACTCTGTTAAATGATGGGAAAACAGCACACTCCACCTTCAAGCTACCTCAGCCAGTCTAACTAGAGCAACAGTCAGTTTGTTCCATACGTAAAAATTGGCCACTCGGGACACTTTTACGAGAAAAATCTTTAATTTTACCTATGGGACGAATGTACCATGAGTCATAGAGCTCATGTTGAAGCAGTAAACCGAACGCTCAAAGACCTCAGAGAATCTGATGCTATAATGGGTGGCGTTACTTTTGTTTTCGCGGGCGATTTTCGGCAAACACTGCCTGTAGTAACAAAAGGAACACGTACCGATGTTATCAGAGCATGCTTAAAATAATCTCATTTATGGAGTTGAATGAAATAAATAAACTCATTTCAGAGAAAATTCCTGGTCAGGTCAAACACCATAAGTCTATAGATACGATGTGTAGTATTGAGGATACAGTGCACTATTCCCAAGAATTTTTAAATTCTTTGAACCCTTCTAGCTCACTTCCTCATGAAAGTTGGCATTCCTATCATGCTATTAAAAACTTGCTTACAAAAGAGTTCTCTGTGCGGTGCCTTACCGGCCGAACTGAGGCCTAGTGGCCCATTGTACAAAAGAGTTACAGGACAATATAATCGTGGCGACCATTATCACAGGGCCAGCAGTGGGACAATTGGCCTATAATCTACTAACTAACTAACTTTTCCCGCGACTTGGTACTCCTGGAATTCGTTTATTGCAAATCCCTCAAATGTTTTTTCTTTCGGACAACTTTCCAATTTTGTATTAACATGCAAAAACAAACTATACATGCATATAACCCTCTTTTTTGGCAGTTAGAAATCAAAACATAACACTCTGTACTAAAAAAGAATTATAAACATAATGCCCAACGGAGTGAGCACGGGTCAGCTAGTAAGCTATATAAAGAAACCGCAGATTACTACATTAGAGAGTCAAAAGAAAATAGGTTGTTTGGCGTTCTGATTGGCTCGGAGGAAATCATACCTCTATATGATCCTCCCCATTTGTTAAAGGGTATTCGGAACAACTTCTTCAAAAATCATTTTAGGTTTAAATGGCGAGAGGATCATTTAGAGGTAGGATCTTGACATCATTTGAGAATTCTCTATGAGATGGACAATATAGATGATTCCAATTAGATATTGTAAGAAACTATCTGTTCATCACATTGAGAATACCAAAAAATTAAGGAACTGTGGCTGTTCAGGTCTTCAGCACCATTGTGGCCATAACTATGTATCGCCATTATCTGTCCAATGAAATGCCTAAGGAAGCCTAAGCAAGCAGAAAGCACTGCTGAATTCATCCTTTTCATGGACAAAGTTTTTGATAGTGTCAATGGACAAAACTTGACCAGTGGAAAGGATTTGAGATGTGGCGTCACTACCACTTCCCAACACAAAGTATTCTGGAGGAAGGCCATTGCCGTTTTCAAAAGTATGGAATTCTTCAACGACAGGAAAAACAAAATTGTTCCTTCTTCCGTGAAGAATTGGATACATTCTTTGAAAGGATTTGATTATCTGTGGGATACTTTGGAGAAGGAAAAGGTAAGGTTTCTGCTTCCGAGGCATTTGAACCAGGATCCTTTTTTTTGGGAGGGTTAGGAGTCATGGCGTAAGGAACGTAAACCCTAACGCCACCCAATTTGTAAATAGTTTTAAGTCACTTATAGTCAGTAATTTTTCCGCGCAACATTCTCCAACCGTATTGATTACATGATTTTTCGGACGATCTCTACATGAATAGAGTATACATTCTTGATTGAAATTCATTATCATTTTGCACAAGACATACATTTGTCATAATGGAATTTCTATGTTTCTATGTTCCAGTAGAGTTTTGACATTTCTCGTAGTGCTTCAGAATACTTTGTGTACGGTTGCCATGAGGATTGCACATTAAAATGGCTAAAAATTGAGCATAAAAATGGGTCATTAATGCTCAATTTCGTACACATTAAAATCTCCCTTTATTTCGAGGTCGGCGGAAAAAAATATTAATTGCATTTTGAAAGGAGAAAAAAGTATAGGTTAGACTGCTGACAAAATAAAAATCATGGCAGTACAAAAATATAAAAAAAATCTCAAATTTTCTAGGAAACTAAATAACAGATAGGGCCTATTTTGTCAAAGCTTGCCTAAATTCACGTTTTATTCAAAATTTAATTTCTGTCAATATTCTTCAATGTTGCATATACTCCTGTTATTCTTGAAAAATGAAGCTGTCTGTATATATCATTCTAAATAATATTGTTAATTTTCTCAATCGGGACGTTTTGTACATATCATTTTATGTGAATTTTTTCAAAGAATTCATAGCTATAATTCAAAAATTCATTTCCCTCTCATATTTCATTAAATATTAAAGGGTAGAGCCGGGTTTCAATGGTAAATCTGCCCCCGCGGCCTTTTCGATTCATATTGAGGAGGTCGATTAGGCATTGAACGAAAATAATTCACCCAACTTTTCAGCTTTTTATCTGTCACCATTTTGAGATTTCTGTGAAAACCACTTTTTTCGTTTTTATTTTTTCTCTCTTGTGATATCCAAAATTTTCGAATTGTGATTTTTTCTGTTGATTCTTTGCTATTAAAGATGTTCTGAAAAAGTATCCACCGCCATTTTTTGACATAAAATGTCTTCTTTATACCCTGGAATTTTTTCACATTTTTTAAAAAGGTGGAACAATTTGAAAAAAAAATTTAAACTGTTTGAATTCAAGGACTCAACAGATATACATCAAATTTTGGTGCCGTTGTATTCATATTGGCTCCCTGAACAATATTAGTGAAAGAAACGATTGGCGATCGGTCTCAGTTTGGGAGATATGGGCCCCCAAAGTCCGAAAAATATTTCACCTGAAAGTCACTTTTCCCACTACAGAAACACTGGATTACCGCTTTATTGAGTTCAAAGCCTCTCTGAACATTTTAACATGAAGATTTGATTCATTTTATTCCAGATATATTCAATAATTATTGCAAAAATCTCGAAAAAATTCGAGGGAAAGCCCGCCGTTTCTTATGGTAAGTTTGGCACTACCGCGTCTTTCAGCGAGTACCATTAGGAAATGATAGCGGGATTTACCGGTATGCATCGTGTCATATTCGCACGAAATAATTCGGCGGGCTTTCCCTCAAATTTTTTCGATGTTTTTGCAATAATTATTGAAAATATCTGGAATATAATTAATCAAAACTTCATGTTCAAATGTTCAGAGAGGCTCTGAACTTAATGAAGCGGTAATTCAGTGTTTCTGTTGTGAGGAAAGTGACTTTCAGGTGAAATATTTTTCGGACTTTGGGGGCCCATATCTCCCAAACTAAGACAGATCGCCAATTGTTTTCTTCACTAATATTGTTCAGGGAGCCAATATGAATACAACGGCACCAAAATTTGATGTATATCTGTTGAATCCTAAAATTCAAACAGTTTCAATTTTTTTCAAAATGTTCCACCAATTTTAAAAATGTGAAAAAACTCAAGGGTATAAAGGGCCGAAGAAGACATTTTATGTCAAAAAAAGGCGGTGGACACTTTTTAAGAACACCGAAAAACAAATGACAAAAACTTTATTTTTTTTTTCTAAAAATAGATTTTTCAGCTGAAATTCGCGAAAAATTATGCGTATATTCCTTCAATAGCAAAGAATCAACAGAAAAAATCACCATTCGAAAATTTTTTATATCGCAAGAGAAAAAAATATAAACGAAAAAAGTTTTTTTCACAGAAATCTCAAAAATGGCGACAGAAAAAAGCTGAAAAGTTGGCTGAATTATTTTCATTCAATGCGTAATCGATCCCCTCAATATGGAACGAAGGGGCCGCGGGGCAGATTTGCCATTGAAACCCTTTGTGTCAATATTCTTCAATGTTGCATATACTCCTGTTATTCTTGGAAAATTAAGATTTCAATACATATCATTGTAAATATTATCCTTAATTTTCTCAATCGAGACATTTTTTACATATTATGTAAATTTTTTCTAACAATTCATAGCCATAATTCAATAATAATATAGAATTTTTTGTGTATTTGTGAATATTTCTGATGTTAACGATATCTTATTTTCTCATTATTAGATTTAATTAATTTTTATAATTGGTATTTTAGTATTCTAATTCACCTATTGATATTTTTGTATATAATGTTATTTCAATACTGCTCATTATTTCTAAATTATAAATTTTTATATTGTATCTGATATAGGTACATATATTTAATTAAATTGTTTTGATCGTAAATTTTCTTATAATTTCTTTCCTAAAACCATTTTCCTTATACCATAATTCTTGATTTCTCATACTTCTTGTGAAATCAAGAACTATAACATTAAGTTCTCAATTCAGTGAAAATATTCTTAGTACAGGGGCTAGGCGGGCACGTTAGGCACGTACTACATAAATTTGAATTTACCGCCAAATACTCATAGGATCCAAAGTTCATAGTAACCACTTTGTATATATATATATATATATATATATGTATAAGAAAAACAAGAATTTACAACTGAGATGTTAAAATATATATACCCAGTACATAAATTCATACTCTATGTGCGACATGCGTAATGATCTTTCTTGGATCCTACCCCCTCTGTGTAATCTCTAGCATAGACCCTTTTTGGTTTTGTCTCTTGAAGGGTAAGGTTGTATTATATAATGTTTAGTAGTTTGTATACTCAACACAGTTATTTCATTTCTCATTTCTCTTTATCATTGAAGTCTGTAAATAGAACAAAGTGTGTGTTTCTTTATTGTGTTTTATAACATGAGATTCCCATCTATAGTATATCTTATCTATGGCTCTAACCTCCAATGTTGATTGCCGAGTTATTTCTCCGACAACTTATTTTATTTACCTCTCGCTTCGCTTGCTCTTTTGACTCGTCGCCTGCAGATTTTACATTTTTGTTTTATTACAGCTCAAAAGGAGAACCCCACAATATTCTTCTTGTCATTTTTGTAAAAACTATAGAATTGTTATTTTGGTTTAATTTTATATTTATATTGTACCTATATAGTTTTGTGTTTGTTTTACTCAACTGAAAGGAAGACGTCTGCAAAATTCAGCGCTAAGATACGACGAGAAGACATGAAAAGGAGGATAATACGAGAGTTCAATATTTGTTTGAGTCATCGAGCACAAAGTCATATTCAGTCAATGGGATCACTCCCAGAGCCAATAGTCTCACCAACTAGCCCCTTCACTGACACGGGAGTAGATTATGCTGGAACTATAGCAATACAAATTTCTAAAGGAAGAAAAGTCCTACAAAGGGTACATCGTCGTCTTCATCTGCTTGACCACTAAAACCATTCATATTGTTTCGAGATGAAATTCCCGAGAAGGATATTGAGCAAACGTTGTCCAGAGAATTCATCAAATGGCACTTCATTCCTCCCCTGAGTCCACATCACGAGGGATTGTGGAAAGCCGGAACAAAATCTATAATGTTTCACCTCAAGACAGTCAAAGAAAAGAAAACACTCACTTTCGAAGAAAAAACGACAGCGCTGTATCAGATAAAAGACTGCCTGAACTTCAGACCTTTGATCCCAAACGTTGAACAAACATCTGAAAGCAAAATTCTAACTCCAGGTCACTTTCTCATCAGAAGACCACTACTCTCTCTGCCAACATGCAACACACTCGAGGTAGTTAGTGTGGCTCATAGTTAAACTAATGAATGGAAAACCATTCAGAAAATCAAAAATGACTTCTGGAAAAGATGGTCTAGCGAATATCTGTCACAACTAGAGCAACGTACTAAATGGAAAAAAGTAGAGGACAAATAGAATTTCACCCTGGAAGAGATGGATTGGTACGAGTAGTAATAGTCACGACTGCGGAAAAAAAATTCAAACGTTTCATCACCCAAATAAGTAAATTACCTGTTCGACAGGAAGGCAACGGCCAAGGGTCTTCAGATAAAAAAAAAAAACAGGAGCTCTCCGCACATAGGCAGTTTTCTATTCACAGCAACTCAAACTTAGAATATATATCGAACATTTGGGACATGGCTACACAAATGGAGGAAAATTCAGACTTGAGCTAAAATTCATATACTCTCAAATGGAAAAGGTTCGACAGAACGTAAATCGTACCATAGAAGAATTCAAAAAATTCTGTGGGGTTACAAAAGGCAAATCGGAAAGCTCACATTGTCCAGAATTCACTCACTATCTTCTAGAAATGAAAATAGGAATTACGATGGCCATGGATAACTTAGACCACTCCTCCAGACAGAAACAAGGTTTATTCGGTCAATTCATGACGTCATTGTTCGGCGTGAACGATGAAGTGTACAGAGACTCAAACTCCCTGGACGAGAATCAGCACAGAAGTATTCAAACGGTAAATCAACAATACAAGCTGTGGATATCGAGTGTGGCCACTATAAAGGAAACAGAAAAAAGGATACATTTAAAACTCGAAAGTTTTCGAAAGAAATTCAACGAAGGGCTGAAAGTAGTGAAACAAGTGAACGCCTGGTTTCGCTATACTGACCACCACGGTCTAAACATACACTTACTTATCATATCACTCAGAATTACCTTCAGGAGATGTAACTCAAGTACAAGAAACTAATGGACATCTAGGTTCACAAAACTACCATCTCTAATTTTGGAGTGCCAGTGAAATCCGAAGAGAAATACAAAAGCAACGGCGAAACCACCATCACTGCTCTCCATTATAGAACAGCCAACAGCAAACTTGAGGATGTTTCATTCACAGAACGAAAAGAATATTCAAGTATTTTTTCATATTATCTACGGCCAAAAATTCGACATAGTTCAGACTACAGCTGTCTCAAGAAAAATCATCATTGAGATCCACATATGCCACCCATACCCCCCAATGCAGCGTCTCCCAACCTGTAGAGCGCGCCCCCTTGGAGGCGCGAATGAATTCAAGGGATGGCGCCAACAACCAGTCCCAGCCCCAAAAGGTTCTTGCATGGCTCGAATTAGAACCATTTTACTAACTAAAGGGGGGCGCGATGAAATTTGAGATTGAAAATTGGGCCGCGAATACTGAAAGGTTGAAAAACGCTGCCCCAATGGAATATATTTTGCAAAAATATTTCGAGTTAAGCAGCGAGTATATCTAGGTACAACCCATCCATAATTCGAAACATTCGCAAGAAAAAGCCAAAAAGCAAAAAAATCAATATACAAGTTGGTGACATCGAATGGAAATGATTACACAAGGATGATACCTGGCTTCTCGAAACCAATAATTCACGAAAAATAGCCGTAGTATGCAACGGAAAACGAGAGGACACAACCTTGAATGGAACTGGAGTTATTCATTCTACATCACGATGTAATATTCAAACCTAGAAACGCACCCTTCATGTCCACACAAGAGATGAAAACTCAATAATAACCACATCAAATAAAGAGGTGCCACCTTTTATTTTTTCATTCAACAATTAAAAGGACAACGCGGACATAGCACTCGAGCCTTCTTGGAAAGCCCTGGACATGTTGGATCAACTCGTTGACCGAAACGATTTAGATAGCCAATTCGAAACTCCATGGAAGAGCATAACTCTGATGTCCATTACAAGTTTTGCAACTACTCTTGCTGTCATAGTGTTTATGTTGGGCTGAAAAAATTCAGACCACGCTCCGTGAAAACCAGCAAAGAGAGATCACCGATCAGGAAAATATCTCAACCGGCACCGAGAAGCCAAACACCTGCCAAATGTGCATTACGTTTTGAACTTGAGCTTATTTATTCCCGAGTTCAAACTCAAAACACAATTACAGTTTTGTTAAGTCTATTGCCCAATTGTCCGGTGATACAGTGACGAGTTGACCCACGCCCTCCTTTTCATGGCAGCGGGATAAAGACGAGGAGCAAGGGGAATGCAAGATCTAGGCGCACAGGGGAAGAAGCCACTTCAGTTGACCTGGGATTTTATCAACATTTTTTCATAAATACACAATTAAACATCAGGAGTACTTTACCGAACTGGAAGGCTATGGAATACCCTACCTCAAGATGTATTTCCTTTGGTTACAACTTACAGCAGTTAAGACACGCACAAACCGATTTCTTCTTAATTCATCTCGGGGCGCTTGAAAGGGCGCTATAAGCTCAGTCTTTTCCCGAAAGATGCGTAAAAAAAAACACCACACTAGAGACATTCCATTCTATAACATCACACTGTACACATTTCTGACCGATATAACTTTTACGTATTTTAAATACATCACGTGAAATTCTCAAATATTCACTTACGAACAAAACCTTGGTCCTTCGAGCCGGATGAAAGTGCATTCTACAACACGAAGAAAACGCAGCTCATCCTGATTTCGACAACATAAAAGGAAAACACGCTATCCTAAACCACTTCTACACAGTAGCACCTACAGAATTTTACATTACACTGGTTTGTCCTTCCTTTTACTTCCATCCTTTATTTAACACGTTATAATTGACTCTGATTAATTTTTACAATTTACATACATAAAACATAACATATTTATATTAGATCATACTTGGTGACTTATCGTTTCGAAACTTTACACAATATGTTGAACGATAAAAAAACTGAACCCTTTTCTGTGCCTTCGAATCTGTAAAAAAATTAGACAACGTTGATATCCGCGATTTGCAAGCTCGACTTAAAAAAGCCGAAGAACTTCTAGAAGAATTCAAATGCGCTCAACTCGCACGACGATAATGATTACGATTCGAACTATTCAACAATCCACTATCCAGAAAGACAAAAATTCGAAGATGATTTCTATGCAATTACCTCTGCTGTCGGAAAATTCGTACTTGCTAAGGAAAAAAACCATACTTCGAATAATTCGCAGCAATACAATGCTGTAAATGACACAAATTTATTCAATATTGCCTTGTCACAAATTAACTTAACCCACATTTGATGGAAATCATGAATGAGTGGTTATTTTTTAGAGACAATTTCAGATCAATTATTCATGAAAACGCTGCAATGTCAAACGTTCAAAAATTCCATTAGTTACGTCTATCTTTAAGAGGCAATGCAGCAGACAAAATTAAATCATTACAAATATGTGATAATAACTACGACATTGCTTGGAAATTACTCGAAGATCGGTATGAAAATAAGCAGGCACTAATCAAACTACACGTGAAGGCTCTTCTTGAACTACCTCTACAGAGGGAAGAGTCATACAAAGGTTACAATATTAGATAGTATTGAAAAAACCTCAACCCATTGAAAGTTTTGGAGAGTCCTACTGATCCATGGGATGATCTTGTTATTCATCTCGTCACGACAAAATTCGACAGTACTACAAAACGCGAATGCGAATTTCAATCGAATTCCCAAAATATTCCAACAATTGAAAATCTTTTACCTTTTTTGAAAGAGCGTTGTCGAATTTTGACATGCTCAGATGGGGAAGGATATAAAAATCGCACCTCTACGCATTCACATATAAAAAATTCTAAATCTTTCGCGGCAACTACAAAAACTGTTATCTGCGTTTTATGCAAAAATAACCATGAAAGATATACATGACCAGATTTTAATAAATTTTAACCAAATGAAAGGCTTAATACTAGGAAGAGATTGAGATAATGTATAAACTGCCTAGTCCCCAATCATCGTACGGATGATTGCAAATCAGCAGGATGCAGACGAAGTGGCAAAACTCATCACACTATGCTACACTTTGAAAATTCCTTCTCCACTGATCTGCATAACTACTCGAAACGAAAATAGCTCATTAGCTAACGGTGTTGATAATACAAGTACTTTTACTAACAGCGGCTCACAAAATCCAGATAATACGTCAAATGATTGTTCCCAATATACGCTCACAACCAGTTTGTCCACCCGGTCACAGATATTACTTTCCACAGCAGTTATTACAGTTTACGACAATGGAAAAACGGCCCACCAATGCAGAGTACTACTTAAGTAGAGTTAATTTTATATCTGAAAAACTTGCTAATCTCTTAAATTTGAAAAAACATTCGATTGATATTTCAATAAATGGCTCAAATCAAATGCAGAACAAGGTACGATTTTCTGTTCCTTAAAAATTCAAATCAAATGTCAATGATTTCGAATATAGTATATAAAATTACTAGCAAGGTGAGAGGGGTTTTACTGGCGAATGGAGGATATAATTGACGAGCCGCAGGTGAGTCAGTTACCTCCTTGAGCCAGTAAAAACCGTTACCTTACGTGTATTGTTTTATTTTTTATTTGTTTCTCATTTGTAAAAAGGTAAGATAAATTCCAAAAAAATCTCAACAATTGCGTTAAATTTCTTGAATTTCTAAAAATTGGATTATTTATGACATCGGAAAATTATGACAACTGTCAGTGGATTTACGAGAGGCAAGTCCTTCGAGAATATTTGCTCATTTCTGACAAAAAAGGCCAGATCCAAATGAAACAAGGTATGAATATCGTTTTTTAATACTTTTATAACGTTTATTACTAAAAATATTCGTTCCAGGAACGATGAAATTAGAAAGATGAATGAAATTAAAAGCAACGTGACAACTGTCAGTGAGTTTACAGGTCAAAAGACCTCTAGGATATTTGCAATTTTGAGAAGGAAAACAAATAGATACAAATAAAACAGGGTACGAATATCGTTTTTGATTAGTTTGAGAACGTTTATTGAGAAATACATTTGTTCCAGGAATTCTGAAATTAGAAGGATGAATGAAATTAGAAGCAAGTACTTGACAACTGTCAATGCAAATAAAACTATTTACTTGTAAAAATTTTGCAAGTTACCTGTCAGTTTTACAAGTTATTGACTTAATAAAATAAACTTTCTTTATTAATATTGTGTTCTTGGAAACTGACGTTCACAAATGATAAACAAATAAAACAGTTTTCTGCATTATTTTACCACGGATGACTGATTATCTACCAAGTCTACCCTTTGATTCTACGAGATTAAACATTCCTACAAATTTAACCTTGGCAGATCCTTCCTTTGATAAACCGGCTCATATAGACTTATAAATAGGAGCTGACACATTTTGGGACCTCTTAAGTATTGGTCTAGTCAAATTGGCTTACGTTCTGCCAACTTTACAAAAAACAAAATTAGGTTGGTTGATATCGGGTCCGTTGAACGTGATGAAACGCCAAAATTACTCAACACATCACTGCGGTGTCACAATAAATCCAGTGAAAAAGCAGATTGCTAAATTTTGGGAATCGGGGGAATATCCTAAGACACAGTTTTTATCTCAAGAAGAACGTAACTGTGAAGAGCATTTCAAGAATATCATACGAAAAAATTTCGACGACCGTTTTACTGTCGTTCCTTCAAAACAACAACTATCGGTACTCGGAGAATCTAGAAATATCGCAACTAATGGATTCATTAATACCGAAAGAAAGCTTGAGTAAAATGTTGAATTGAAGTCGCAATATAATCACTTCATTGATGAGTATATACAATCAGGTCACATGACTCCGGCTGAAGATCAAAACTATAATTCAGGCTTCTTTCTTCCTCATCACTGCGTTCTGAAAGAAAATTCAACAACATCATGGAATTACGTGCGCACTGAAGATTATCCCACAAATCTTTGGTCTCGCGGTTTGACTCCGAAGAATTTTATTAAATCTGACTTTTGGTTTCATGATCCTCAATGGCTAACCCAACAGCAATATACAAATAGTAGTTGGCCGTCTCAAGAAACCAACGCTACTGTTGTGCATATTGCTGAGCTCCCAGAACTTCGATATAAATCCAGCGCATTCGTTACCACTGCTGATAGTTTCGTTTCACGTATTCTAGAAATAATTAATTCGAGATCATCTATAATGAAATCACAGCGTATATAAGCCCAGTTCACATCTTTGAATAAAATCATACATGCTGAAATACCTAAACAGCAAGATTCCCTTTCTCCATACGAACTTGACGAATATTACAAATTGTCTAACTCTGAAGCAATACACACAAAGAGTAAACTGTTAAGTTTGAACCCATTTTTTGATCAAGTCAATCAAGTAATTCGTGTTGGTAGACTGAAGCAATCTAACTTCAATTTTTCAAACAAATACCCCATTGTTCTTAATTTAAACTGTCGCCTAACTATATCAATCGTTCGTAAAGAACACTGTTACGGTTCAATTTTTATACCTATTGTTTAGAAAAACTCGTTTTTTGGTTTATTCCATGAATTGTTAATTTCAGGTTCAATTTTGCACATTTCATATTTTCAATGCATTGTTCATTTTCAAATTTAAATTCTAAAATTCTCATTGTTTGATTGTAATTTTAATTGTTTAAGGATTTCATCTCATTGTCATTTAATCATTATAGATTTCGTTTTCAATTTTTACATTAGGTTTTCCAGATTGGTAAGTTCGTCAATGCATGGGTAGTTGTCACTGTAGGTCAACCGTTTCGTTTTCCTCTGAATTAATTTTGTGTATTATCGTGTATTTTCTGTAGGTTCACTATCGGCATTTTTACTCGTTTCTAAAACTTTTGAAATCTGGCTTCTGATAAATTTAAATTTTAAATTATTCATATTCATTATTCTCAGAGATCTTCGTGAGTTCAGACATAGTCATAAATAAATAGTAAATTGCAGCAGAGTTGTAGAAGTCATTTTGATAAAGAATAATAGTTTAATTGGTAAATTCAGCTGTAAAGGCATTATTTCAAATCGATTGAATTCGGATAGCCTAAAATTACTTTTATGGATTCTGGACATACCTAATTTGGATAATAATTTCGACTTCAATTCATTTGGACCAACTTTAAATGGTGACATCGATCAGCCCATTGACGAGCTTTCCAAGGGGAAAATGCATTTAATTTTCTTGGTAGAACAATCCTGAAAGGGCAATCGAGGCCTACCTATTGTCGTGCCAGAAATAGGTTCACCGACCAGATCATGAGGAGACATTCGCTCTAAGTTAAGTCCCTCCGTACGTTTTTTTGTAATTATGTAATTGTAATTGTTATTGTGTAATTTCACAAACTGCACTATCACTTTCAATATTATAAATTATAAAGTTCATGAAATTCTGGCAATTATGCGAAGTCTTCTTGCATGAATCATTTTCCGATATTTTTTTGACTGATTATGACATTTGATTGGGTACCTTAGACAATTGTACAAGTTATTTGCTGATTTTTGATAGATTGTAATTCCACACTGATATAGGTATCTTGAATTCAATTATAATAAACCAATTAATGAAGCATTTCCTTTCTTTTGCCACATAGTGATTTCGAGGGTAGGTACCCTGACCTGACCCGGTCTGAGCCAGAATTTGAGTAACTCTTTTTATCATTAAATAGTGTATCTCCACCTTACTAATTCTTATTTAAGGTTAATCACATAATCAAGAACGTGGCAATTTGGCGCCCGAGCAAAAATACAACTGCACCAGGAGGAAGACTATAGTCTTATATATGAGCTACATACAGATGTGGAAGAAACGGATGGAAACAGGGGAGTTTCAGTGTTAAATTCACGCTGGTTCGGAGTCCAGTAGAGCAGTGGAAGAATCGAAACCTCGGAGCGATTTGATGTTGAATAAGCGGCTGGTCTGTTGGAATGGCAGTCTGTAGGCGAAGCGCGCAAGCAACGATCTAACTCGTGTCTAGAGACACGAATTCTATTTTGGCTTCCGGGCTTCCGCGTTCGCCGCAGTCGCAGTGAGTTGGAAAACAAATTAACCGCTGACTTTCTGTAGTTTCAAAAATTTTTAGATTCGTGGCTAAATGGCATAAATCCTCATAATAGAAAGTGAATCGAGTTCTACTTAATTGTAGAAATCAATAAGCCGGTGATATATTCCATTATAATTCAGCAAATTTATGAAAGGAAAATATCTTTGCTTTGTTTAGAACGTTAAATTGATACAATGGTGCCATAGGGTGAAAACATGAACAATTTAGTAAAATCACTAGGCTAATACCGTTTTCCTGTTTAAAATTCGTTTACATAAGAATTTGTATACCGGATTTTATGAAAAATTACTATGCCGGTAACAACTTGATTTTTTTGTGTGACTCATCCGTGAATAAGATATTGCTCAGAAAAGAACTAATCTCATTCTCTTTTTCCATCATCTTTTCCGAGGATTCCATTCTTTTGAAATGGTCTTCTGGAAAAATTTCCTGAAAGGTTTGCACCTTATAACATTTGTAACCATTTATTTTCAAAATATTCCGAACAGTTCTATCGCCCAAATCGACTTGCTGGGCAATTTTTCTGCTAGAACAAGGTGCACTGGTTTCAACAGCAGCACACACATCCACTTCTCTTGCCAAACGAATGCTGGGTAATTACATGATAGGGCCAGTTTTCATCGATGGTAACCTAAACGCTACAAAATATTTGGATCTATTACAGAATCAAATTATTCCGACAGTTCGACAGCTACCAATTAATTAATTATTTTATTTTCAAACCAGTTATGACGAGAAAGAACATGAATATTAATTTTCACAGGAAATTATTTGTTTCATTCATTGAGGCAAATAACTTCCGCCCATGGCGCCCATAAGAGTGGAGAAAATTTGTCGTATTCATTTTCGATAGTCATGCGATGTTATCCATCTCCCGTTTGCAGTGTTACTGATTCGAATGATTCGATAGTCGATCCTAGATAGATCGTTGCCTGTGCGCTTCCCCACTCACTACAGACTGCCATTCCAACAGACCAGCCGCTTATTCAACATCGCATCGCTCCGAGGTTTCGATTCTTCCACTGCTCCACTGGACTCCGAACCAGCGTGAATTTAACACTGAAACTCCCCTGTTTCCATACGTTTCTTCCACATCTGTATATGTAGCTAGCTCATAGATGCGTTAGGAGACATAACCAACCATTCTTGAAAGATCGTTATGCTGAGGGAACAATAACCTGTGGTCTGAGAATTAGGATTTGGGTTGTGAGTGGTGTCAATGACTGGTAAAAAAATTAGAGTAGTACCCTTAAGGTTGATAAAATTCGGAATTTTCTTAGTGAACCATTTACAAGTTCCATGCAAAGGAAAAATAGGTTTAAGTTGAGTCATGTTGTTAGCAGGATAGAAAGAACAAAACCATCTGGCAAGGATGAAGCTTTATGCGAATTGAGGTCCAAACTACTAACTAATTGTTTACAACTAATTTCTATATATGAGAATAAATTGACAGCAAGCCCTAAGCATACTTCTTCAGTACCTCCAGAGGTTGTTTTCGAAAATAATTTATTACGTCAGCAAGAACTTAATTCAACTTCTAGTCGTAATTTGCCATTCACTTCTGATCCGAATCTGAGTAATGTCACAGTGCCCAGCAATTTAATGCAAAATTTGAATTTGACAGAAAAAATGGTTTTCAAGAGCTTGGACATAAAATACGCTTGTAGAAATTATTCTTTAGGTTTTAATGCATTCTTTGAAAGAGTTAATGATATAATGGAATCAAAGGGTTATTCAAAGGATTTCGTGTTTAGAATAGATTCGGAGTTATTTGAGGGCGATGCGTTGGCGTATTACAGAGAAATAAAAAATATCACTCATAGTTGGGACGAATTGATATCCTTGTATATGCAAATTTATTCATCGATTATCATTTTCAGTAGACGACAAAATGAAATTGCAGTCAATAAGAGATGGAATAAGGCCAGAATATCAAATGGGCTTTGGCTTGATGGATGATATTGATTCGATAGAAACTTCAATTCGATTAGGTCGTAAATTAGAAGATACCAAACGTAATATTCATAATTTTGTACCTCAAACATCTAACAAAAAAGCTACTGAGATTGATTTACAGTATAAACGTGAGATTAAGGGAAAATGAAGTAATTTAGAGTTCAACAAACAAGTTAACTTCTCCGGAAATATTAAAAGTACCTCGCTGGCAGATGATAAACACTGTTGTCATAGAGTGAATAGTAGAAACGAAAGTAGATCTGGTTCACGGAACAGGAAAAATAGGTCCAGTTCTAGATCATCTTCTACTTCTAGGAATCCTTCTCTGGATAGAAATCATTGTTCAGAACTTCACTTTGATAATAATAAGCATCGTTCTAATAGGTCCGATCATAATTACCCAAACTTTAATACATCTTCGAATAGATCCATCAGTAGAGATAGAAATCAAAATGTCAGTTATCCCAAAGAACATCTTCATATTTTTTTGGCATTGAATGCCAAATTTATGTCATCAATTCGCATTGAAAACCAAATTCTATGCCAAAAGCATGTCAAAGCCAAGTTCTAAAGTACTGAGATAGAAATCACGGCTAAAGCTAATGCCAAATTAGGTTGAAAGCAATATAGAATTTTTTGCAGCAATAAAGTGGATGCAGTGCTAAAAAATGCCAAAGCAATTCCAAAGCTTCATTGAATTTTTCGAAGCAATAAAATAGCATCTTAAGCTTAAATAAATGCCAAAGTATTTCCAAAGCCATGAGGAATTATTGGAAGCATTTGAAAATTATCCGATACCAAAAACTTTCAAAGAAATAAAATCATTTTCAGGTTTAACAGGATATTACCGGCGATTCATAAAAAAATTTGCCCATATTGTATCTCCCCTTACAAAATGTCTCAAAAAGGAGCTAAAATAAAACTGGACGACCCAGTTTATATTTCAGCATCAACTCTGTAAGGAATTATTAATGAATGCACCGATATTAGCATATCAAGATTTCGAAAAACCCTTCAAATTAACCACCGATGCTTCGAATGTCGCTATTGGATGTGTACTGTCACAATCAAATCGTCTTGTAGCATATTATTCGAGAACCCTTAATTCACCCGAAATAAACTACTCAACTATTGAAAAAACATTGCTTGCAATTTTGGATTCAACCAAACATTTCAGACCATAACTTTTCGGACAATATTTTACTATTGAAACAGATCATAACCCTTTGATTTGGCTTTATAAAATCAAAGAACCGAATTCACGATTGATCCGTTGGAAATTAAAATTAGATGAATTCGATTTCAATATTATACAAACTAAAGGCAAAGAAAATAAAGTTGCGGACGCCTTATCCCGAATTGAAATCAATAATCGAGAAACTCAAAATGATTCATTATTATCGGACGGAGATCTTAATATCGACTTGTCTTCAATTTTACCGAACACAGATGAAATACCGATATTAGAAGACGAAGAAGTAGAAAACATCCCGAATTCTCAAAAAACCCAAAACTCTACCAACCAAATTGAAGATCAAAATCAAGATAATAATTCTGATGCTACAATTCATTCCACTCAGGAAGATAATGGAAAAGTAATACCAATCACAGAATGCTCCGTGAATATTTACCCGAATAGAATAATTCTCAATATTGGAGAGCAATTCAATTTAAAATATACGAAAAATATTGGAAAAAATACCTACAATGCAACAATTAGACAAAATCACATAGAAACAGATTTATCCAATCTTTTCAAAGAAATATTCAGACGTAATGAAACCTACGGAATTTTCTTTAGAGACAATAAATTACGATTACCTTTTGTTAGATTCTGTAGAGACTCATTCAATTACTCAGTAAAACTTTTCATCAATAAGATTGACTTATTAGACGTTAGTTGCGATGAAAGTCAAACAGAAATAATTTAGGAATATCATGATAAAAATCATAATGGTATCTCAGAAACTAATAATCACTTATCAAAAAAGTATTATTGGCCTAAAATGAAACAAAAAATCACACAAATCATTAACCGATGTGAATTATGTCTGCAATCTAAATATGAAAGACATCCTTACAAATTAAAATTTTCTGGTCCTCTTTTAGCAAAAAGACCATTCGAAATTATTCACATGGATACCTTTTCTTTTCAAAATTCCAAGTTTCTGACCATAATCGACTTATTCTCTAAATACGCCCAATGCTATCTCGTAAAAGATGGGACTGCATTGACTATCTTGAATAAATTACGCCATTAATTTTCTCATCATAATATACCTCCGAAAATTGTATGTGATGAAGGAAGAGAATTCCATAATAAAACGTTCATCGAATTCTGCAAACTCAATAAAATAAATTTACATTTTACCACCGTAAATAACCTAAGATCTAACTCTTCAATATAACTCACCATATTAGAAAAACTCAGAATTCTCAAATTGAAAAACCCGAATGAAAATCCTTCTAATCTCATGATCACCGCTACAGTGATTTATAATCAATCGATTCAATCTGCCACTGGCTATTCGCCCTTCAATTTACTTTACGGACCCTATGACAAAATACCAGAATTCGATTTAACCATGACTATCTACGAACAGTACAACGAAAAAAGAAAACAGGAACTTTTACCCTTTTTCGACAACATCTATCAATACAACGAAATCGTGAGCAAGCACAAAAACGTTTAGATAGAATAAACGAAATTCGAAATGGTCCCCCAAATTTAGATCAACAGGAAATTTATGTTGAAAGAAATAGACCAAGAAAAACTGACCCACCTTTCGAAAAAATAGCTGTTTCCAACCAACAACAAAAAAATCTTTGGATTAACCCAAAAATCCCGCGAAACTACAGCCAACATAGGAAAAGTGAAGAGTTTAAGAAAAAAATATTCTCTCTTTTCAGGATACCGATAATGCTCCTGATATCGATCCGAACCTACCAGGCCCTTCAGGTCTACAAAATAATAACGAATGGATACTTTGAAGAACCCTTAGGGAAAGCTCGAATACTTGACCACCATCACAAATTTTTTTTTCAATTAACCTCACAAAATAAATTAATAACTATGATCAGTTGAAATCAAATTTCCAAGAACTTCCCGAAAAATATTCCTATGATAAACTTCCACATAAAATCTGCGTTCAATTGAAATCAAATCTTGCCAAGATTGAACAGATTCTCAGTAAATTTAAAAACAGTAATAAAGTTAAGAGATGATTGGCTAATTTCATTGGAAAAGGCATTAAATTTGTAACAGGAAATTTAGATGACGATGACTTGAAAACCATTAATGAAAATCTTGACGCATTACATCAAATTAGAAGTAATGAAATAATAAAAAGGATAGATAAATTAACCTCGTTTGCTGATCATTTAACTAGGAGATATTCAGAAGATGTTACCATATTAAATGAAAATATTGAACAAACAAAATCACTTTTCGAAGAAATTAAATCAAGAGAAACATTCTTAATTATTGTACAAAATGAAGTTTTCAAATCAGAAATCCTACTCAATCACTTACTTATGATTGAAAGAACTATTAGTTTTGCAAGTAAGGAAATACCTAATTTGGAACTTATTCAAGTTGATGAGCTTCAATCTATCGAAAAATGTCTCCATGAAATTTATAGACCGCAGGAATTATCACCAATTAGCCATCATCCTTACAAAATGCTAGAATTTTCAAATGTCTGTCATGGGAACTGATAAAATAATTCCCATACTCCTAAAAATTCCTATACTCAAAAACCTAATTGCTAGCTACTCCCGAGTATACCCTATACCCAATCACCAAGACATTGCTATCATTCCACCCAAGAAGTACAGGATAACGATCCAGAACGGTGAATATTGGACCAACGAACCCTGTCGTATACTAGATAGTTCCATTGTGCTGTGCCTTCGACTACCCGTCAGAGAACTTTGCACCCTGTCAACACCAGAACACTGCCAAACAACCCTGGTTGAGAACAACTTCAAAATCATCCTTGTTTTAAATAATAAACAGCTCTTGACTTTATTCAAGAAAAGTCAGATTGTATTAGAAGACTGCCATGGCATAATTACGAAGAAACCCATACAAGGAACAAATTCACTCGATTCTCAGTGCAGAATTATAATCGAGAATTCAATATTGGACAACACAAGTCCAATTTTCGAAATAGAAATACGAAACATTTCGAAAATTTCCTTAAATTCAAAACACAAAATCTCCTTTCAATTAGAACATCTGAAAATCCAGACTTAATCCTGCGAGAAGCAGAAAAACTCCAGAGCCAACCCATGTATCTACACCCGATAACCCAGCTGACACACTATACCATAAGTGGAATCTAATTCTGTTGCATAATCCTTGGAATTTTCACTATCATAATTAACAGAACCAGAATGAGAGAACTCCTGTTCAACCCAAGAAGAATTATCAGCATAGACCTTGGGAACGTCCGAACTGCTGACAACGAGGTCGTTGCCAACTTAGAGGGGACGAGTTAAGGAACCGACACCTACTAGGAATGCAACGGCGAGGAGGCATCTTCCTGGAATAGACGCTATTATGCAAAGGTGCAATTCTACAGAAAACATTTACTTTCGAGATCTTTATGAACAATTGATTGAGTTACGAATTAGACTTCTTACAGTCACTTGTATTTGTAATTCACCTTTCCAAACTTAATATGTAGAGGATTAATAATTCTTTATTATTAGTGTTGCAATTGTTTATCCGAATTAGAAATAATTTTTTTTTTAAATCAGACTTTAAGTGCGGAAAACATAATTATACAAAGCAATGAAAAAATACACTCCTGCCGGAAATTGAATTGCTTTTCCAATAAGGTGCTGCTCGAACACTTTTTCAAATTCAAAAATAAGAGTTGTTAGGGGTTGAGGCTAGAAGGATTCATGATATCAACTCATTTCAACACCCTTACTTATCCCCCTTTCAAAAAATTCGACCTGTCCATCCCAAAGCTCAAAATTCTGGATGGATGACCCACCATATATGTACAGTTGTACACCAACAGATTAGTTCTACATTTTGTCTCAGAGTTTTTAACGTTGATTTGCCAGGAATTGACATATTATTAATCGATTTTCTGGAAATAAAATTATGTCCTCTCACTCTCAGTTGCATTAATCGACCGCGCCCTTGTTAGTCCGATTCAACATTATCTGCTTATCTGGATACACTTTCCACGACAAAGTGCTCTGAAATCTCTACATAGCTGCAGATTTCGACATGACGCATGTTCCTAGATTTTTAATTCAGCATCTGGAGCTTTTGTGAACACTTAACATAATTCAAACCTACGTCATCTAATAGAATTTTTTATACGGTTCTGAAACCGACAGGCCCCATCTGAGTTAGTCCTTGTGTTTACCTATGGTACTGACCTCGTCTCCAAAATCGAATAATTTACAAGTTTGGGAAAATCGGGCCATGTGATTCTACTTTAATCCTTCAACTCAAATTTCCAACTTCATCCAAAAAGTTCAAAAAGTTGAGGAAGAAATTGAAAATCGTAGAATACCATTCACCTCATCAAAGTTTTGGGGAGATCGAATGAAGCGACCCAGTCAACACAAAGACGTCGCATAAATATCCCAGAGATATCTTTTCGGGAGATTGAAAGTACTATTGTGATGTCCCCGCGAGGTAGCTGGAAGCTCCAATCTCCTCCAAATTAAGGCCTCAGGCATATTGCCTAAGAGCTCTCAAAGATATCCCTTGTGAAAATTTTCAAACTTCTTACATTGTGGAGGTCAATGGGATATTCACATAAGCCTCTCATTGTGACAAGTATGATAATTTCCCAACAATCCCCAAATTTTGAGCTTTTTGAGAATGTCCTATCAACCTCCCATTTGAATCAGAATTAGAATTTCTCAACCACCCCCGCATTGCGAGCTTTCTGGGAACATCCCAGAGACGACATAGCGAGCTTTTTGAGAATATTTCAGGGCCCTCGCATAAGGAACAGAATGAGAAATCTTACTATTTCGATCATTCACAGTAGGTATCCATAAAATTTATTAACCCTTAACCACAGTCGGGAGTCAAATTGACTCCGTGTGGAATTTATAATCAAAATATCTTTCGTTTGCGCAAGAATCTGCTCATAAGCTTAGAGTTACCCTCGAATCTAATATCCTTCAGTACGCCTAGAGGCTTGAAGTGATCAAAATCGTTGTTTTGTTTACGCTATTTGGTTTCAAAGTTTTGCGCGCATCTTTGGAGTCTAATTGACTCCCGTCTGTTATTACGTGCTAAATTATTAAGATTATAAAACCGGTGAGTTTACAAGAAAAATAATAAAATATTTTAAATATTTATGGAAAATTATTGTTTAGGGATTCTATATTTTATCATTTTTTATAGAAATATGGATTCTAGGCCCGGACCATCCAGAAAAACCTTGGAAAGCAACTTCTCACTGAAGAATTAGAGAGAAGACGAAATAATTCACGTGTAAGACTGGAAATGAAAGTAGCAATTAGAAACATTTTGGGAAGAAAAGAAGAGCAACCAAAAGAAACAGTAGGTAAACTCGCCATTAGAAAATACTGTTCAATTTGCCCCAAGAAACTAAAACGAAAAACATCTACATTATGCTCTGAATGCAGGAGTCCAGTATGCCTACAATGTTCTTCTGCTGTATGTTCAACATGCATTTAAAAACATTTTTTCACTTTTTTTCTCAGAATAAATGTGTTTTGTATTTGTTACTTGCATTAAGGAGTTTTATTTAAACGTTGTTAAATTTGAAAATTATTATTTACTCGTTTTCTAAGAATGTGTTGTTTATTTGTTTTTTTATCATTCCGATTTTTATAATAAACGGTTTTAAACTTGAAAATGACATTAAATTGAATAAACCTACAGGTTTTTCACATTAATCACAAAAAAACCCTTAATCAGATCATTTAAAACACAAAGAGTCAATTTGACTCCTGTCTGTTACAATGTTAATCAAATTCATGTCTGTGGTTAAGGGTTAAACCATCCGTTCAAATAGATCTTGTTTCTTTCGAAATTCACCAAAACTTCCAGTTTCGGTTTTCTAACTGGTCTGAATGAATCTGTTTTCGTACGGAATTTTCGTTGATCCGCACTTTTGGAATTTGATTGTTTTTCGTTAAAATATTTGATTCAGTATCCAATAAAGGTTCAGGTGGATTTTAATATTATTATAATTTTTGAATTTTTTTTGTATTTCGAATCATTGGAATATATCAGTCCAAAAATTGTTTTCATTGGCTAGTTTAACTCCTTTTCTGTTGATCGATGACAAGCAGGCTTTTTTTCAGTCAGAGAAAATATTTTTCCACTAATAATCCTTTTTTGCATGTGTGTAATACGTATGTATGTATGCAGTATAATTCGTAATAATCATGGTCTTGACGTTATCATCTCTAGAACCTAGTAATATGTTGTATTCAAGAAATACAATTTTAATATTAATAATAATTAATACCTTCATTTTTTATTAATAATAATAATATTATAATAACATCAGTAGAGACGTTAGCAAGTTACTTAACTAGTTCATAGTTTAAATTATTCTCTTTAATCGATGTTTGACTAAAAAAGGGTTGGTCTCCCAAAAACAGAGTTTTTGGATTTCAGGAAAATGCTTATAGATTTATTTTAATAATAGAGCGCTCCGAACAGAACACGTAAATTAATTCTAAAATATGTATGTCGCCTTCCTTAGTGATACTATGCATTTTGTAAAAAAGACTTACCCAAAGTCTATCACATGAGTCAATTCTCATTCGATAGACGGAAATTAACTCGGAACAGCTTGTAACATTGCCCGTTCCGGCAGAGTGGAACGACCAATTAGGATATGCCTGTAGTACTGGACTTGAGCCAGCTGGCACATTACGAGGTATAGTTGCGAGAGTTGCAGGAACACCTGATCGCAAACGTGGAATCGAGACAAAAAATCGATCAGATGTAATTTCCAATCCAGTAAACACTGTATTTTCGGGCCTGAAATGAAAAAATAGAAAATATTGATGAAACCATGTGGTCCTTATACAAGGAGTCTCGAGAGTAACTGTACATAGGTACTCTTTCCACAAAGATACAAGGTGATTTTCGGAATTCATGAAAATAATGAAACTACCTGTCAGATTTCAAATTTGTTTCTACTTTGCTCCTCAATGACGTAGATGAGCGCGCCGGAAGAGTTTAGACCCCGAATCTGGCATACCGGTGTGAGTGTATAGCTGGGTTTAGACGATGCGCACCCACTCGCGAGTCAAACCTCGCCACCTACTCGCGCATCAAAACTCCTCCTCGCGCAAGTGTTTACACGGCACGAGGGATTCGCCTGGAAGGACGAGCCAGGATGAGAAGGCGAGGTAGTAATCAGCCTCATATAGACTTATAGAGTCTGAGACTCGACCAGACTCGACTAGCTCCAGAAGCTTGTTCAAACGACACAGCGAGGCTTCTTTGATGCGCGACTGAAAACCGACCGGCAATGGCTCAACCCGAGGACGAGGGGCCTCATGGCGAGGAGCATGTTTACACTATGCAAGGGAGCGGAAGCGAGGCTGGTGCGCGAGTAGGTGCACTTCGTCTAAACCCGGCTTTACATCAAGCCCTAAATGCATGTCAATTTCACCCCCAATCCTACAGTTATTATATTCATAGCTGAGTTTGTGTGTTATCGAAAGCCAGATTTGGAAACATTTAAACCAAAATAACATCATTCCACAAACACAATCTGGCTTCAAACGTGGTCACAGTTGTCAGTCAGCACTGTTGAGTATTACTGACCATATTTTCAAAGCCCATGATGACAACAAGCACTCCATATTAATTTTGTTGGATTACTCGAAGGCGTTTGATACTGTCAACCATGATCTGTTGTTATCTATATTGAATTACTCTGGCATTAGGGGTGATGCTCTGATGCTTTTGAGGTCGTACCTTACAGGAAGATCACAGGCAGTGAGATTTGGGAGTAGTATTTCTGAATTTTTGGATGTCGTTGCTGGAGTTCCGCAGGGATCAATACTTGGAGGGTTGCTATTTTTAATTTATATTTCAAACTTTCCTAACTCATTTATTTCTCTGTTTCAACATTATTATGCGGACGATTTCAAACTTTTTTATTCTTTTTATATTGACGAGTATGATCAGGCAATAGCCGCCATAAATTACGATTTATTCAATCTTTTCAACTTCTCCCAGAATCATTGCTTGAAGTTGAATAATTCGAAGGCTGATGCAATTGTTTTTGGAAAAGTCGGGATAAGGAAGCTATTTGCAGAAAGGTATACCAATAATATACTGTTGGGTGATCATGCTATCAATTTCAGTAGCAGAGTTAAGAGCTTGGGTGTATGGATTGATGAAGAGTTAAGGTTCACATATCATGTAAGCTCTTGCTTACAGAAAGCATACAGTGCACTCAAACAATTGTATCAGAGTCGTAGTTTTTTAGACAGATCTAGTAAAAAAATTTTATGTAATGCATTGGTATTATCAAAGCTTAATTATTGTGATGTACTTTATGATTCCTGCATCACAGTAGCAGACCAGAATCGTGTACAGAGATTACAGAACTCATGTGTTCGGTTTATATTCGGGGTACGGAAATACCAGAGTATTCGACATAACTTCAAAGCTCTCAAATGGCTGAACATGAAAAATCGTCGTAGACTGCATTCGTGTTGTTTTTACCACAATTTGATCAACGAAAAGACTCCACCGTATTTATATAATAATATATCTTTCAGAACCGATGTTCACTCTCTCAATCTCAGGCATCGAAATTGCCTCACCGTATCTGAACACTCTTCACAGTTGTTCAAGCGCTCATTTTCATACTGTGTAGCGAATACTATCAACACTTTACTCCACGCGGTTCGTACATTGTCAAAATTAACTTTCAAGAGGATGGTCACTTTGGATCTGATGGATCAGCAATCATGTAATAATAACTAAGAGACAATATCAGTGTGCAAGTCAACAATGATTGTTTGAGTTAGAAAATACATTCTTTGGTTCCGTCTGAATATTTAAGGGTTAGGTGGAAGAGCAGATGCATATCACTCGTGGTGTGCAAACTGAATCTCGCCCTATATAAATTTACTTCTTATGTAATGGCTTTTGTAATAAGGTGGTTCAATAAAGACATTTATTATTATTATTATCGACTTGAGCCTATTAGCGTAGAAAGGGTGTGATTTCTCACACCCCCTAGCGATCGGCTATCACACTCCCTACTAAGGGGAACATTCACTCATCCCGGATAGCAAGTATCAGGGGGATTGAGCTCTGAGGTCTTCGGTGTTCTTCTTCTCCTGGGCCCTGGGTTGTTCGTCCTTCGTCACTTGGTCCTGGATTTCTCGGTAGATGTCCTGGTAGTCGGCCTTTGCATGTTTCCCTCCATGGTTGTTCCTGGTGTCCATCGTGACCTACAAACTTCCTTACCGTTCTAGCAGTACCAAGGAGTACTGCTTTTTGCATCACTTTGTGAAGATTTTCATCCAAATCTAGCTCCTTGAGAATGGTCTTGAGGCTCTTAGGAATAATTCCTGTGGTTGATATGAGAATCGGAATGGTTCTGGTACTAGACATTCCCCTCTGCCTTTTGATCTGAAGTTCAAGCTCTCGATATTTTGATATTTTTTTAGCATATTTTTGACGTAAATTGTTGTTATTTGGGATGGCTACGTCTATAAGTATTGCTTTCTTCTCTTTTTTCTTCACTAGAATTATGTCTGGCCTATTATTAGCAACTGTCAAATTTGTAAGTACTGTGCGATCCCAGTATAGCCTGTAATGGTGGTTCTCCAGTATTACTTCAGGCTGATACTTACAATATGGAATTCGTTCGGATTGCAGCATCTTCAGTTGGATGGCGAGTTCCTGATGAAGTATTTTACAAACTGCATCATGTCGACTCTTATATTCTTTTCCAGCAAACATTTGGCAGCCTCCTGTAATATGTTGGATTGTTTCTGATGTTTGGCATCCGTAGCGGCATCTATCGTCGGTGAGACTCCTATCCTACATGATATATTTCTGATAGTTTCTAGTTTGCACTACTTGATCTTGAATAGCAAGGAGAAAACCTTCTGTTTCAGGAAACAATCTTCCAGAAGTCAGCCAGTAGTTCGACGCAGGAATGTCGACATGTTCCTGGGTAACCTCGTTCAGATGTCTTCCATGTATGGGCTTTTCCCTCCATCTTTGAATATTATCACTATCCGTCTGTGTGGTGTTTTCATGAGGGTGTTCGCTCAGCAGTAAAGGTGTTGAATCATCTGCTTCAATCAGTATCTTATGTAAGTCCGATGTGTTTGACTTGTCTACAAAGTAATTTCTTAAGTTGTTTATCTGTTCAGCAGCCATTTTCTTTATGTCCACAAAGCCTTGCCCGCCTTGAGTTCTTGGAATTGTTGTTCTTTCAACACAGCATTTAGGATGATGTTTGTTGGCTTTTGTACACAGTGTTCTCATTTTCCGTTGGAGACGATCGAGATCTGTATTACTCCACTTCACGATTCCGAAAGAGTAGGTGAGAACTGAGCAAGCGTAGGTGTTAATAGCTTTCGTGAGATTTCTGCTGTTCAGTTCCGTTTTCAGCACGGTCCTCATTCTTCTGGTAAACTCTGCTGTTAGTTCGTCCTTCATCGCCCGTTGGTCTATCCTTTGGCATTGCCTCATACCTAGGTATTTGTATAGATCACCTGCCAGCATTGCCTTAATTTCTTCTCCGTTAGATGACTTGGGAGGTATCTGTTGGATTTTCCCTCCAGCTATATTCAGGGAACGACATTTGTCTAGTCCAAAGTTCATGCTGATCTCTGTTTGCTGCAATCAGTTTCAAGTCATCAACGTATAAAAGATGGTTAATCAACATGTTGCGAGTGTTGCCTTTCAGGTTGAATAGCTTTCCGGAGGATTTTAAAATAGTTGATAATGGGTTCATTGCCATGCAGAACCACAATGAACTCAGACACTCTCCTTCCTCTCTTGATGGATACTGTGCCAGTTCTTATGCCTGTTCCGCTGATTTCGATGTTAGTGCGCCAAGTTGACATAGCTGTTTTGAGAAAGCTCACTATTCTTGGATCTACTTCGTAGATCTCTAAAACTCTTATGAGCCATGCATGCGGCATGGAGTCGAAAGCTTTCTTGTAGTCGAGATAAGCCGTGAACAAATTCCTCCTCTTCTTATGGGCTTGGTTGCATATTATAGAGTCGATTATCAGTTGTTCTTTGGATCCCATTGCACCGCTGGAGCATCCTTTCTGTTCCGATGCAATTATATTATTTCGTTCGCAATGGGAGTATATTCGACGCGTAATGCAAGATGTTATGAGCTTGTACATAGTTGGCAGGCAAGTGACTGGCCTATACGTTGCTGGATCGTCTGTACTTTGGTGATTTTTTGGCAGAAGATAAGTTATACCCTCTGTCAGGAAGGAGGGCATACTCCCTGGACCGCTTAGAATTCCATTCACTGCCTTAGTTAAACTACTATGCAAACAGTTGAATTTTTTCAGCCAAAAACTGTGGAGTCCATCTGGTCCAGGTGATTTCCAGTTGTGCATTTCTTTGAGAATGTCCGAAAGCTCTTGTTGTGTGATGACTGTAAGGGACATTTGTTCGGTGTTGGTTTGAGTTCTCTTTTTTTTTTATCCACTCGGCATTTTTGTTGTAAGTAGTAGGTGTTGACAGTTGTTCGGTCCAAAATTTCTCTATGTCATTCTTATTTGGATAGATGTTTGGGGAGTTTCGCTGTTTTCGGCCGAGATGTCTGTAAAAATTTTTCTTCGAGTTTTCAAAGGAGATGTTATCTTGCTTTCTCGAATTGCTCTCTTTATATCTTCGCAATCTCTCGGAGTAGACACTGAGTTTTTGTTTCAGTGTGTCGATGCACTGCTTTACTGTTGTGTTCTCTTCTTCATAGCTGGAGTGCTTGCGATTTCGATAGATAATCAATTCCACCAACGATTTCAGCTTGATTGTTCTGGTGCCATTTTCATATTGTGTCAGCCTTCCTATGTCCTGCCGACAGCTTTGAACTTTTTCCTCCAGCCTTCTTTGCCAGTGAGGTAGGCGAGGTTGTAGACAGGGTTGAATTGTGTGCTGTCTTGGTTTGGTCTTCATGCCCAGCACTTCCACTACAGTTGTTGCAGCACAATAAAGGATGAGATGGATTGTTTCCAGTTGTGTTGCCATTGAGAGAAATTTTGGTATGACATCAGTGTTCATTATCTTGAGGATGACCGAAAGCTTTTCGGATGATCTGATCCTGGGTAGTGTTGGTCTGGAGGGTGGATCAGTGCCGTTGTATTCGCTGAATAATCTGTTCATTGCTGATTGGAGACGTTCCACGAGAGCTTGTCGTTCTTCGTTCGAAATTTGATTGGCAGTTTCTACTGAAGTATAAACCTGAAATGATGAATGTTCATTCTGTGTCTCTTCATCCGTGTGAACATCTTTTTGGAGCGGTAATTGGTTGCCAGTTGTTCTTTCTTCAGGTGTTGTTCCATGGTTGTGCTCTCTGTTTCCAGAAGATGTGAGTTCTTCTCTATTATGGTCTTCCTCGTTGTTCAATTCATTGACAACTTCATTTTTAATTTCCTGCAGCCTGTCTTCCGATATAAGTTTGTTTCTGAGGATTACGGGATACTGATCAGCTATCCTCTGTTCAGTCACTTGTAGGTCTGGAAAACATCGCTTGAATTCATTGAATAACCGTTGTCTGTATCCAGTTAGTTCTTGACCCAGGTTTGTTATTTTATAGTAGGTGCGCATGATCGTTTCATTCATACAACTTGTCCATTTCATGCGTCTTCTGGGTAACCCTGCTTGAGTGAACGCTGGTTGAAGATCCTGCGTAGCACTTTCTGTAGGGGTGACACTGCTGTTGTTTGTTTCCCTGGTTCTTCCTGTTGAGCTGTAGTGTTTTGTATGACAGGGGTCCGCCTCCTCAGCACCCTACCACTGACGTCCCGCATGCTGTCATGTCCAGCGCCAGCTCCAGACAAGCCCTGACGATCCTCAGGCAGCGACTCAATGTTCCTATTCCTTAATTGCACCATCATTATGGGTTGTATTTTATACCTACTGCCAGGTTTAGCTTGGGCATCTCGGGTTTGCTAAGCTCAACAATATCGTATTTCTGAACGTACGTCGTAGGTTTCAATCAGTTGTGACGACGAACACATCGTTCTGTTTATACGCTCAAAAATCATTGTCTAGATTCATCAATGTACAAAATATCTACTTTATCTTTGCAGCTCTAACAATTATAAGAAACCGAAAAGGTAGAGATTCGAATTTCGGTGACCGGCAGATATCGACCACATTATGATGTCCTTGTATTCATTGAGTCTTACTGAACAACATTAGCGAAACCAACAGGTGGTGGTCTGTCTGAATGCGGCCCATACACAAGCTACTTTTTCGGCGTTCTGGCAGCTAGCGTCACAGCAAGCGACCAAATGGCCTAAAGGTAGCCCGAAAAATGCCTGTGTATGTCTATCCGCTGCCTCGGTGGCAAGTCGCCGAGCAGGATGCAACGCCGGACGCCAAGATCAAACGTATTTGATTTTAGCATCAAGATAGCCAGCGAAACGCATGAGAAACGATTGTGTGTGTGAGAGAGCGTCTAGAATGGCAGAGAATCATGCAAGATTTGCATATTCAGAAGAATTCATTACAAATTTTTTAGAACTATTTAAGAAGAATAAGTGTTTGTGGATGATTAACCTGGCAACGGACAGGTGACTCAAAGTAACGGGATCGGTCAGGTGGGGTTCAATAGACCCATAGTTTGTGATTTTTTTTTGAGACCATATAAAGTTCTTAGGTGTTTTTTCACATGCATTTAATTTTCTGGATCGTATTTATATAATCTTTATCGATTATGGTTTGAAAACTTTCCATTAACAAAATGATGAAAATTATTACGTAAGCAGTCAGGTGGGGTCAAGTGGACCCCAGACAAGTTTGAACTGATGTGGACTCGCCTAAATCACCGTAACAACTGAAATGCGCTTTGATTTGCATAGAGGATTATGTACCTGGAGGCTACTGGAGCGCTAGGCCGCGGTAGGCAAAAAATACTGAAATAGTGATGGCTGAAATATGCGTGGGGTTTGTAAGACCCCACCTGTCTATCGCCGGGTTAAGAGCAAAGGATATTCAAATAGAACAGGGGCCATCCATAAAGTACAAGAGGTGGGAAGGGTCCTAAGTTTCGTGACATCACATTTCAAAATCTAGAGGTACTAATCGCGTAATTTGAAATTTTAATTAAACAAAAAAATATGTCCAACTCTATATTTAGGGCAATACGGTTTAAATCGTTTTGTTGACAAGTTCATAGCCGCTTCTGACACGTGCTGATCGTCGACGGGCCCTTTGACTAATGCCGCCAAACTCGCGTAGGTAATGTTTTTGTTTCTATATTTTTATTCGACAATTTCCTTTCGCTGAGTGAACGACGTCGTTTTTTTAGTTGTGCTATTTTGTGGATATAAACATAGTTTTCCGCCGACCTCGAAATAAAAGGTGATTTTAATGTGTACGAAATTGATCATTTATGACCCATTTTAATGCTCAATTTTTTGGCTATTTGAATGTGCAATCCTCATGGCAACCGTTCACAAAGTATTCAGAAGCACTACGAGAAATGTCAAAACTCTACTGGAACATAGATACATAGAAATTTCATTATGACAAATGTATGTCTTGTGCAGAATGAAAATGTATTTCAATCAAGAATTCACACACAATTCATATTGAGGTCGTCGGAAAAATCTTGTAATCAACTCGGTTATTAATCGAGCGACTAATGGTCTCGAACTAATATCTTGACCATTAGTCGCTTAGTCTTTAATAACCTAGTTGATTAAATAACTATTAATGAATCAAGTTCAAAATGAACAGAAAGATAGATTTAGGTGATCTTTACCGTAGATTATACGAAACATACAAAGCGACTTACGCTGATAAAAAAACAGCATATACAGAAAGAAGTCAATTCATTATTCATTAGTTTATTTTTTTGTTATTGTTTCAAATATTTTATATTATGTTGAATTTATAAAAAGTACTTAAGTTAAATGGAAATAAAACTAATTTCGGAACTGCTGTTTTAATTTAATAATTTTTCGATGTTGAATTGCAAAACATGTGACGTCACACTGGGGAGCGGGGGGTCTCAAAAATGTGACCACCTGTGACAAGGAAGGGGGGCACAAAAACTCATGAAATTAGTGTGACGTACTTTATGGATGGCCCCACACTAAAGAATAAAGCCTACGAAGAATTGTTAGCTTTATGTAAACAATATAACGATGAATACGATATTGATTTCGTAAAAAAAAATGAAAAAAAGCCTCCGAGACTCATTCCGTAAAGAATACAAAAAGTTACGAGCTACGGAAAAGTCGGATGCAAGTACGGAAGACTTACATGTGACAAATTTATGGTACTTCGATTCACTTTTATTTTTAAAAGATCCAGAAGTGCCGAGAGGATTTTTTTAACAACCAGTCTTTAACTCATATTCGACGTTTCTTGGATTCGGCCTTTTCACTTATTAAGATTATAGCACTGGCATTTTTTTTGCCTGAGTGACATTTTAAACCTCTCTCGTCAGCGATTGGTGAGATACTGAGACGCTTGTATGTGGTCAAAATTGCACTAGCGTCTAGGACGTCCCAAAACGCTAGCTGCCAGAACGCCGAAAAGTAGCTCATGTATGGGCCGCATTAGTTAAGAAATTATGGGTCCCCAAAGTTCCGAAAATGTTCCATCTTCACGTCACTTTTTTCAACATGAAAACACAGATTTACTACTCCAATATAGTCTATAAATCACCTTCGAACATTCAAATAACTATTCGATCAGTTTTTATTCCAGGTATTTCCAATAATTAATGCAGAAATATAGAAATTCTAGAGGTGCCATATACAGGGTTTTCCTTTTGAGTTGGCCTATTATACGTTTTAGGAGAACTAGTGAATATTTTGTTCTGAAATTTTAGGTGTAGCCTTGAGGGTAAAGGAACTCTTCGCCTAAAATATTTTCAAGTCGACAGTGTTGCCACGTCTATCTCAAACGCATATTCACTTTCTTATTTCAAATACATGAACAATCATCCCAGTTCGCCTGAAGAAGGTTCTGTGAGCCTATAAATTGAAGATTGTATTCATTTCGATGATTACTATTTTCAATTTATCTATGTTTTAAAAATTTGTAAGGTTGGCCTTCTTGAAGGCAAAGAATTTTTTTGTTTGTCATTTTTTCTTTATCTTAAAGTGAATTTGTGTTTTTATTGTAAAAAAGTGACGGAAAGATGAAACATTTTTGGGAGTTTGGGGGCCTATGTTTTCTTAACTAAGACAGACCGCCACCTGTCGGTTTCACTAATGTTGTTCACGAAGGCTTAATGAATACAATGACATCAAAATGCATATTGCGTATGCGTTGGCGAGAGGGACGTAGTTTGTGCTCCCCATTTTCACCGAGATTTTCTGCGATATATTGACTAAAGATCAATTGTGCCATTATTATTCCAACAGTAAGTAACTCAGGCTGCATAAATTCGTTTTTCCGAATACTTCATTTCATTTATTTGTTCGATATTACAAATATTCCTAAACAATAACACAAGCGATCATCAAAACATATTCGCTTGCTTGTGTGACCGTTGACCTTGGTCCGCACCCCGGAGAACCAGTTCTTAACTTCTATACGAGGTACTGGGTGATGTGTTGATGCTTCAGGCTCGCGTGCGCGTATGTCCGTGTATCTATTCATTTTGTTTTGGATCGTTCTCTACCTTCCTTACCTATCTACTAATTCCCATATCCGTGGCCTTCCTCCTCTGTCGAAGACTTTCTTACGGGCCCAGGAAAGTGAAGAGTCTACTTGTTTTTTCCTTCCTTTTGTTCATTGCTCCAGTTACCGCGTATTTGCCAGGGGTTGTACTTTGTCTATTCCAGTACGGCTGGTTATGCATCGTGCGGAAAATGCAAAAAATCTTTCCACTCAGAATGTGTGAACCTTACCACCACTGACCTTGATTTCTTGAGGGAAAGTTGTGGGAAATGGTGTTGTCCGATGTGTACCTCAAGTGAGCGCCTGCTTAGAAGTAATTCTGGTAGCTACAGATCCCGTCTCCTTCCCAAAATACCAGTACTCCACCCACGGCCGAATCAGGAGATAAAGCTATGACTATCACTCATTTTAACTTACTGATGGATCAAGTGCGCAGTTGGCTTCTACTTTGGATCGCGTTGAGCGGAGACAAGATGATATCTTGACTCGATTAGAGGATTGCACTGCTGCCATTAACCGTCATTCTGATACTTTGGCCGTACATCAGACCAAGTGATTCTTGCGTTGCCGATATATCTGTACTAAAAGATACCCAGACCCAATTCACACAGGATATAGCATCATTGACCAATAAAGTTGCCAACCTGGGGACTCCCCCTCAACAGACATCTTCTGATATTTCATCCCAAACAATGGTTCCGGAAATTCTTGATCGTGTGAAGCGTTCTTATAATCTAATAGTAGCTAACGTCCCTGAATCTAACACCGCCTCCGATAGGGAACTATTCACGCTATTGTGGACCAGGTGAGCTCCTCGTCCGGTCAACTAATTACCAATGTGTCTAGAATGCACGCTAGAGACTCTACCCGACCTCGGTGGATTAAGGTTACTTTCTCAAATCCTGAGATTGTACAGACCATCCTGCGAAACAAATCGACAATACTCGGCAATCCTCGCTTTCGTTCTATCAAAATTCAGGACGACAAATCTAGGGAACAAAGAGCAAGTCTGAGGTCATTGCGGGCTGAACTGCAGGAGAGGCAATCGCGGGTGAAAAGGACCTAACCATAAATTATGTCAAAGGAATTCCTACCATAGTTGACGCACCACCTTCGACCACCAATCAAAACCTAAAAAACTGAGTCATGTACACAATTGGCCTGTTATCTATACCAATATTCAATCCTTGCCATCCAAGCTCACTGAATTGATCTTCTTCGTACAGTTACACAAACCCTTTTGATATTTATCTTCGAATCCTGCTCTCTCCCCGAATTCCTAACTCTGCAATCCACATTCCAGACTACACAATATACAGAGAAGACAGTAGAGAAGCACCAGGTTATCGGGGTGTATGCATATATGTTCACAAATATATTACTAACAACTTTTCTGTCGATTCCCTCCACCAAGATTGGACAGACATCGATAATGCATTCTTGAAGATTTCCAGCCCTCAATTTTAACTTTGACCGGATGTATATATAGGCCTCGTCCATGCGACGCCGACCAAGTCTGTGCTGATTTCTTGTCTGGAATGTCGGAGACAAATAATAATACCTTGATCATGGGGGATTTCAACTGTGCTGATCTCAAGTGGCCACTTCCGTATTTACCGCCATCATCATCGCCATCTTATTCGTATGCCGAGCTTGTCTTCAACACTAGCCTTCAGCAATTGGTGGAACTGCCTACCAGGTTTAGAAATGTTCAGAGCCCGTCTATTCTTGATTTGGTCCTTGTTAACGACCACAACCTCATTTCGGATATAAAATACTTGCCCCCATTTGGCAAATCAGATCACGTCACGCTATCTACTGAAATACAGTTCCGCGCTTCAAACATCCAAAAACATCGTAGCAAGGAGGTACGAAATTTGGACTATGAAAACATCTCCAGGGATATTGACGAAGTCGATTAGGAGTCTCTTCTACTTCCCCTAGACAGCATCGACTTGGAATGGAGGAGCGTTTATCAGTACTATCGATCGGATTGTCACTAGCAACACCCAAGTGAAAATCATCAAACAAAATCCACTTAAACCTTGGATAAACACTGCCTTCACCTCATAAGGCGAAAAAAATCATTGTGGCAAAGATACCTCAGAACAAGATCTAATGCTGATTACGACTCACACCGAAATTTCTCCAACCATGTTTCGTCCTCACTTCATAAATCCAAAACTGCGTTCGAGAATATTTTGGCGACCTCTAGGAACAAAAAAAAAACTGTTCAAATACATAAGATCTTTCTCAAATACCAAGGTGAGTGTTCCACTCGTCAGGAATCCTTCTGGTGGGGTGAGTGCTGACATGAAAGAGTCAGCTGATATTCTTGCTGAGGTTTTTTCTCAAGCATTTCGCCCGAGCCACCTGGTGCCAGACCATTGCCAACAACTCCTCGCTGTGTGTCTCTGATATATCTAGCATTGAAGTTACGGAGGAAATCGTGAAAAAAACACCTTGTTAACCTGAAAACATCATCAGCCCCAGGTAATGATGGAATATCTCCATATCTCCTCAATCGTTGTGCCAATGCTTTTGTCGCTCCTCTTACTCTCATATTCCGCAAGTCGCTTTCCTCCTCCTCTCTTCCCTCCGATTGGTTATTCGCCAGTGTAACACCGATTTTCAAGAAAGGAGACAAGCTTTGCCCTCACAACTACCGCCCCATATGTCTCTTATCTACTGCTTCGAAAGTGTTGGAGAGAATAATCTGTGAACAGCTTCTCGACTTGTCCCTCTCCAACAAACTAATACCTGAGGAGCAACACGGATATGTACCAGGGCGATCAACTGCCACCAACCTTCTTTCCTGTCTTTCCGACTGGACTAGAGCTTGGGACCACGGATGTGATTTATCTGGACTTCTCCAAAGCGTTTGACAGGGTCCCTCTTGGCCGTCTGTTAATTAAGCTCGAACACCTGGGATCCGAGGCAATTTGCTGCAGTGGATTAGAGCCTTTCTATCTGGAATGAAAACTACCATTTTCTGAATAATTTCCAGAATATAATTTCGATTGTGCTGAGATTCTACATGTAAATATTTGGTACCAATCTCAAATCCCATATAAAATTTGAGGTGATAGTCTCATTGCTCCACCAAAACACGAGAAGAATCAAATAGTTCATATCAGAAGATAAGATATGTATGATTATTAATACTCACCTAAAATTCCCTAGTCTATGCTCATTATCAGTAAAGTTGAAGTCAAGAAGATTCCATTGATTCAAAACTTCCAGATCTTCAGCGCACGTAATTATGAGAAAGCTGACCAAATTAGAATCTTCATTGAAATACCTGAAAAAATATTGAAAATTGAATGAAATATTAGAAAGATAAATCATGTTTTCGACATTGAAAAAAACTTATTCCGAAGTAGAAAAGTTTGTGGCTTTTCAGCATAAACAATATCCGATTACACTTGACGTATTTCGCGAAGCATCGCTAGTACGCATCTCGATTGGTGTTTCGCGAAATACCTCAATTAAAGAGCTGAATAGTCGATTAATATGGTCTATGCTCGAGTTGGTAGTTGTGACGATTATTTGACGGTATTCTGAATTTTTTTATTGATTCATATCAATCTCGATATTAATATTGAAGGTACAATTATTATAATAAATTTTTAATGTATTGTTGGTACTGTTGGTGACGCTAGAGGTGGATGGATTAGGTATGCTTCTCTTTTTTTGGTAATTTCTCTATGGTGTTCCTCAGTAAGGCTCGTATTCATAGTTCGCCCTTTAGAGTGAGTGTTGCTCAGTTGCAAGAACGTCCATTAAAATTTAAAGGTCCATCAAACCCTTAATCCTCCATTAGTTCCTTGTAATAATGGAGGATTAAGAGTTTAATGGACCTTTAAATTTTAATGGACGTTCCTGCAATGACACTGTGAGTTTTTATAGCTTATGAATACTAGCTGTAAAGGTGACATCAACTGTCACTCACCCTCAAGTACGAACTATGAATACGGCCCTAAGTTTCAATTAAGGTTTCAAACATTCAGATGATGAATGACCTTTATTTCAATTATTTCTTGTGAGTTTGCTGTTGAGAAAGAGCGATTTGAATGATTGTTTTTTTTTGTCGTTTTTTAGTATCTATTTCGATACTTTCGGCTGCTGTACGAGTTTATTTTTCAACTCAATCGATTTAAACCTACAGCCAACTTTGAACCTTTTTCTGTTTTCTGCCTATAATGTCTGCTACCTTTTGAGCGCTCGTTCTACCTGAAGAGTGCTATATATCATTTTGCCCGAATGTCTATAATTTTCGGATTTCGAACCGAAAATGGTCTCAAACGATAGGTTTCGACTTCCTGATGGCGAATCCGTGGTAAAATTCATATCTGTCCGTAGGGCCGTACGGCAGCGTATTGGCATTCTTTACTACGCTGCAGCGCATGCATGGTGTTGCAACGCGGAAAAGAATGACTAAACGTATGCTCTCATCTGACCACGGCTCAGCGCATGCAGGCCTTCAGACGTAGTAGTAACTACATAATATTGGGTACGTCAGAAGAAGCACTCAACTGTTGGCATAAAGCAGAAATCAGTTGAGTAGAGTTGAGTTTCAGCGGATGGAAATTTTCTGAACGCTTCGCTCAGGGATTTACAAATCTGACTTATCATGATATATAACCTTACTTTTTGATACCCAGTTTGAAACTTTTTGTGATGGTACTTGCAGATTATAAATTGAAGTGTATTTGGAATAACCAAAAACTTCAACTCACAGAACACAACAATACTAAACTTCAATTGAAAACCCTAAACATAAACAAATCACAAAATAGGATATATGCGCATGTCTCAGCGGTCAGATGAGTTACAAAGCGCAAAGTTTAACCGCTGCCAGAAATCGACATCTGCTGAGAACCATCGATTTGTCAGCGATTTGCTGAACGCCATCGCTTTCTCAACTTACTCAACTGGTGCCAACACTTGAGTGCTTCTGAACGTACCATTGATACGCTGCATTATCGAGACATTGTTAGCACTTTTCAATCCAAACCATGTTCCAATTTGCAGTTCCGGTTCGTAAAAATAACAATAATATACTTTTGCCAAAGACAGTTCATTCCATACTAAAATATAAAAATAATATACGGTAAATAATACTAATAAACATAAAAATAAGAATATGTATAACAATATGGTGAGTATTGCTAAAATCGGTTTTTTTAATACGAATATACAAAGACTACATCAAATGCAAATGCAAAATCCACTAAACGTAATACCTACAAGTGTGCATTGCCCTGCGATTTTGCATTCGGTCTGTTAAGATCAATATTTTCTTCAAAGACCTTTTCCTTTCTGGATTGTTCGCCATTTCTTTATTGGATGGCCTACCAGCTTGAATGCGCTTTGCGCCGCATATCAAACCACCTCTAACTTTTCTTTGACTCAGTGATGACGGCTGAACTGAAATGTTCTTTTTTACATAATTTTATTTGATACATGAATAGAATTGAGGAGGTCCGATGATGTCGTAATTTGTCTAAGGTTTTATTGAATTTTTTTATGGCATTAACCATATCAACCGTTTTACTTTGGGATGCTATTCCACTTATGCGTTTAAAATTTTCTGGTGATTTTGCTACAGTATCAGAATGTTCTTCAACTAAGTTTGTTTTACTAGCACTGGACAGAGTTGATTGCTTGATTCCTTGAGAAAATTATTTGCTGCATAAAAACCTCGCTTTGCTCTGAACCAGTTGCCAAGTCATTTTATGTACCCACATCAGTTGACATGTCCCCATAAAGTTGTAGGGATATTTTTCTCCTAGAGCTAATTGTGCTAATGCTTTTCTATCATCGTTATTTATTTCCATACAGGTCCTAAAAGTTATTCCATACTTATTTTGTATAGCTCAAAGGTACTTACAATACCTTCCACTCTGTCCAAAAATACAGTCGCAAAATGCAATATCTTCATACGCAGTATAAAAAATCTGATCATCGGTCTCGCGAAGAAACTAAAAAAGTAATTTCGTCGATTTTTTAACAGAGACATCAGCAGAATTCGACATTTTTTAAAGGGTATTTCATTCTTAGAGTTCTGAAAATTGGCAAATGACAGCGAGTGTCGTCTCTGATAGAACTCGAAAAAATTGGCGTCAAAATCCACCAAGGCACAAGCATTGAACGCTTTACATCTTTGTAGAACAATGTCTTTAAATATGCGAATGGATGCTTCTATTAATTGTTTGTATTATTTCATCTTGTTAATAAATTACCTTTGCGCCATACAAAATAAGTATGGAAAACTTATAGGATCTGGATGCAAATAAATTCCGATGATAGAAAAGCATTAGCAAAATTAGCTCTAGGAGAAAACATATCCCTTAAAATTTATGGGGGCATGTCAACTGATGTGGGTACACAAAATGCATTCGCAACTGGTTCAGAGCAAAGCGAGGTTTTTATGCAACAGTATAATTTTTTCAAGGAAACAATCAACTTTGTGAAGAATGTTAGAAAAACAAACTTAGTTGAAGAACATTTTGGTGCTGTAACAAAATCATCAGAAAATTTTAAAACAATAAGTGAAACAGCATCCCAAAGTAAAACGGTTGATATGATTAATGCAATGAAAAAAATATTAAAACCCTAGACAAAATTACGACATCATCGGACCTCCTCAATTTCATTCATGTATCAGAAAAAATTTCTGTGAAAAAGAACATTTCTGTTCAGTCGACATCACTGAGTCGAAGAAAAGTTAGAGGTGGTTTGACATGCGGCGCCAAGCGCATTCAAGTTGGTAGGCCATCCAATAAAGAAATGGCGAACAATCCAGAAAGAAAAATATTGATCTTAACAGACCGAATGCAAAATCGCAGGGCAATGCCACACTTGTAGGTATTATACGTTAGTGGATTTTGCATTTGATGTAGTCTCTTGTATATTCGTATTAAAAAAAACGGATTCGGCTATACTCACCATATTGTTGAACATATTCTCATTTATGTTCATTAATAGTGTTTACCGTATATTATTTTTTTTATTTTAGTATGGAATAAACTGTCTTTGGCAAAAGTATATTATTGTTATTTTTACGAACCGGAACTGCAAATTTGAACATGGTTTGGATTGAAAAGCGCTTAACAATGTCTCTATAATGCAGCGTATCAATATTACAATAGTAACTACGTCTGAACGCCTGCATGCGCTGAGCCGTGGTAAGAATGTCTGGTTGGAGAGTGCATACGTTCAGTCATTCTTTACCGCGTTGTAACACCATGCATGCGCTGCAGCGTAGTAAAGAATGCCAATACGGGTACCGGCACGATAACTTTCGAAGGGATTACTAGAAATTTTCAGGGTGAGTTCGGTTCCCAAATGTCTCGGTTGAGTTCCTTAACCAGCCAAATTGTACCATAAAACATGCCTATTCAAAATTTTTGTTCCTCAATATCTCAGTCAAAACAAATCCAATCGAAATGAAATGTTGCATCCACATGCAAGATGCTCATAATAAGCCTTATGCAAATATTTTGTAGACATAATGTACACCGAACCGTAGAAAATTCAATTGGAATATTGAAAAGAAGAAAACTTCATATTTTCATAATAATATATCAGATTCCAGTAAAATTATTTTGTGAATGAAAATTGATATTATCAATATAAATACAAAATTTTGTATGTGACATAGTATCTCATTTGGGTGCCTGGTCACTCCGGGATTCACGGCAATGAAGCGGCAGCAGACCAACTGGCCAGGGAAGGAGGGACAACCCCCTTCACTGGACCAGAACCGTTTTGCGGCTTCCCAGCCAGTCATCAGGCAATGGCTATTAAGGACTGGGAACAAAAGAGGAAGCTTATGTCCTGGCGTACGACCAATGGTCAAAAGCAAGCTAAGTCACTCTCTCTCACTCGACGAACTGGACCAAGAAAGTCCTCTCACTCAGCAAATTGGAACTGAGGGAAACTGACGGGCGCTCTCACTGGGCACTGTCCCGTGAGGTATCACTTAAAAAACATGGGAAAAGCGCCGATAATACATGTCGCTTCTGTCAGGAAGCCACCGAGACAGCCAGACACCTGCTATGCGAGTGTGAAGCTGTTCACCAGAAACGGCTACGGCATCTTGGTTCCTGGTTCCTAAAGCCTGAACAAGTAATGGATGTGGCCCCCAGAAAGGTGGTGAAGTTCATTGAGACTTTGCTGCCTGACTGGTAAACAGCGCGGGGATGCACAATAGATCTTAAGGTCAAGGTGCTCGCAAGGTCGGTTTTGATCTGTCGCCCCTCCTCTAATCTAATCTAATCTAATGTGACATAGTTCTCATAAAAAATTCAATTTAAATATTGAAAAGAAGAATTTCCATAACAGGATATCGGATTCAGGTTAATTTTTTTTTGATAATGAAGACTGATATTATACTGAATTATCAGGCAAAATCCCAAGTCCCACATAAAATTTCAATGTTTAGTCTTATTGCTCCAAATTTACGACCGCTCAAAAGCTCCTGCCCATGGTTATTATTAAATTTTTCAGTTGTAATATCAGTTCAGTTATAATTTCGATAGAGTTATGAATAGAGGTATCAGGATCAATGTTAGGTAGGAATTGATACTATGTCAGTTCGGCGACGTTTCGAAAATACAATTTTCAATCTTCAGAGTTCTACAAAAATCATGGGAGCTACACAATAAATTAAATAATACTCAAAAATACAAACATGATGTGAAGTTGAAGACTAGAAAATTATCACAGATTAATAAATCGTACAGTTATGAGTAAATTGTAAAACAGCACACATAGAGTATTTGTTACGAAATGAGTCGGACGAGACAGTGACATTATAGTTTTTGTAAAAAAAAATGACGAGGGAGATCAGATTCGAAGATAGTGGATGGAATTGTTATAATTTGTAGTTTGGAGAGTATTGAAAAGAGATTTTGGAACTGTGTATTAGTATTTCAGTAAGAGCGAACCCAAGTTTGTAACAATTGGTGTTAGAAGTTGGATCAGTTGAACAATATATGGTAAATACACGGAGTACAAACTACGACAATATGGATATGGAAGCCGGTAATGGAAATGATCAAACAGCAGTGCTGCTGAGCAGGAAAGACAAAGACAGGAGAATAAGCAGAAACAAACAAAGAGGAAGACTAACGTCATCAGAAAGAAAAAAAAGAAGAGGAGAAGGAATAAAAGAAATTACAAAAATAATTTCTTGAACAGATGTTCCAGAAAACGGGAGGACAAATCATACACCTGAAAGAAAAAATTAGCACGGTTCGAAAAGAAGTGAAAGAAGAAATCAACACAGTTCGGAAAACGATGGAAGGAATGAAAGGATAATAAACACAAGAAGTAAGTGCAGTGCGAGAAAAAAACTGGAAAAGAAAATCGCATCACTGAAAATACAAGATCACTGTAACAGCGTTCACACATCGCATAATTACGTAAAACCACCGACTTATAAAGGTCAGTCAACATAGTCTCTATATCATACACAATTCGAAGCGGCGGCAACAGCCAATGGATGCAGCGAACAGGAAAAAGGCTACTGCACTCATAGTGGCATTGAGGAGAACCTGCTCTTGCAATGTTTCAGACGATTTCAGAGGACAAAAATCGCAAGTATAGTGATATCATCGCTGCTTTAGAGTTGAGGTAGGGAACAACTCTATGGGAAACAGCTAAAAACGCGAGTGCAGAAATCTTGTGAAAGCCTGCAGGAGTTTGAAGCCGAAGTTCAAAGTCTGATCCAACTTGCCCACCCAGAAGCCCCAGATGATTTCAAAGAAGGTGGTGCAAACATCATTGATGGCTTGAGGGATTTCGAAATACAAAGGTCTTTGAGATTGACAAGCGTTAAAAGATGCAGTGAAGCTCTTTAATTCGCTCATTAAGTAGAAGCGGCATTCAATACCTCCACAAGGCCCAAAATGAGAACGGTATCGTTCGAAAGCACCCTCAGAAAAATAATCTGAACGAGAGTATATCAAAGGTGCTCGAAATATTAAAAAAATTTATCTAAAAATGGCAGATCATCCAAATTAAAAAGGAATAAAAGAACTATGAGAATCTAACTATCAGAGGAAAGGTGAACCATAAAGATGTTATATGCACTGTCGACACTGGTGTGTCAGTATCCCTGGTCCGCAGCGATATCCTAGAATCAACCAGAGTAAGATCACTCACATCCAACTTCCGTTTACGAACTGTCACTGGAGAGACGGCACCGATTCGAGTCTTCGTAACAGATATAGAAGTTGCATTCATTCTTGGGATGGACTTGATTAGTGAGGTATGGATTTCTTTCGACGGTTAGCAGAGAACCATGAAATTTGGAGGTAAAGATTCATTTTGACAAAACCATCTGAAAGAGGACGCTCTGTGTGTGTTTACTGAAATGTTGTTTTATTTGCGGGTATTAGTAGCAGTTAGCTAATATTTAAGCCATGTTCGATCATCGCAAGCGGTATGTGAAGTTTTTGTTTTGATCGATATTTGTAATTTGGTATTTGGGGTGAAATGATCCCTCAGTGTGTTTAAAATGATCCCTGCAATCATTTTACCCCATTAATAGTTTTTGTTTACAGATCATGCCGAGAATTATAAACGTAAAACTAATCGCCAAAAGAGGCCTGAAGAACATATGCAAAAGCATTAGAGATAGTATGGCTCACAAAACCGCGAGAAGAGAATTTGAGGTCCCTGTGATGGTATTAGAAAGAAGAGCCAAAGGTAAAAATGAAATAGCTTAGGCTCAGCTAAAAAGTTAGGTAGCAAACAAACAGTGTTCAACCTGGAACAAGAACTGGAACTTGTTGACATGGAGTCCAGAATAAATACGGGCTGACCACTCAGGAATTCTTAACCTCACCTCACCAAAAATGGCAGAAAGAAATAATTTACCGCATCAATTTTACGAAGCTGAAGCAAAAGCTGGACTTGAATGGCTTGGGATTTAGACGTAGATATCCAGACATTACAATGCGTGCGCGAGGTTTTAATAAGAATGGATGAATATTCTCGACTTTGAGAAAACGCCAAGAAAAATATTTTTTCAACCCATCGAATATTTTTGTTTTGTGTGACTTGCTACATACTTAAATTGTTATGAACAATACATATTATCATTCAAATAAACAGCAGAGTTTATTATTTCATTTTTATTTGATATTATTAACTCATAGTACAAAATGATCCCAGGGATCATTTTATCCACCGGGGTGTATAAAATGATCCTTTACTAAACTTTAACAAAAATATGTAATACAAAAAAACTACATAGATGAAATGAAAAATAGTAGGCAGATACAAAGTTAAGTAAATTCACTACCTTCAACAATTGAAATCTTGCGGTTTTGCCTTCAACTTAGCCACAATTGAAATTTTCCCTTAAGGGGATCATTTACTACTTCCCTCCCGTGGCTTCGTTTGCCCAATATAACATTCGGAACAATTTATGCAGGAGATCTTATAGATCACTGCAGTCCATAATAGGTCAAAATCTGTCAGCCTCGAAAACGAACAACTACAAATATAAAGGTTGTATAATAATAATAACAATAATAAAACCCTTAGGGGCTCTGAAATGGTGAATTCTAGAGTACGGCTTAGCAAACTCGAGGTTGCCCGAGCTAAACCTGGCAGTAGGTACGAAATGCAACCCATAATGATGGTACAACTAAGAAATAGAAATATTGAGTCGCTGCCTGAGAATCGTCAGGGCATGTCTGGAGCGGAACTGAACATAACAGAATGCGCGACGTCAGTGGCAGGGGTGCTGAGAAGCCGGCCCCTGGTCATACAAACATTACAGCTCAACAAAAAGAACCAAGGAGATAAACAACAACGTGTCAACCCTACAGAAAGTGCTACGCAGGATCTTCAACCAGCGTTTACTCAAACAGGGTTACCCAGAAGACGCATGAAATAGACAAACTGTATGAATGAAACGATATGTGCATCTACTATGAAATAACAAACATGGGTTGCTGGATGCAGAAACCGTATTCAATGAATTCAAGAGATGTTTTCCAGACCTACAAATCACTGAACAGAAACAAATTGTATCAGAAGAAGGCTGCGGGAAATTAAAAAATGAAGTGTGTCAATGAATCAAACAACGAGAAAAGACGTAATAGAGAAAAAAACACACAACTTCTGGAAACAAAGAGCACAACCAGGAACAGCACATGAAGAAAAGAACAACTGAACGCCAATTACCGCTCCAAGAAGATGTCCACACGGATAAAAAAAACACAGAATGATAATTTATCATCTCAGGTTTTACTTCGGTAGAAACTGCCCATCAAATTTCGAACGAAAAAACGACAAAGCTCCAGTGGAACGTCTCAATCAGCAATGCAGGCACTGATCCACTCTCCAGACCAACACTACCCAGGATCAGATCATCCAAAAAGCTTGCGGTCATCCCTAAGATAATGAACACTGATGTCATACCAAAGTTTCTCTCAATGACAACACAACTGGAAACAATTCATCTCATCCTTTATTGTGCCGCAAAAACTGTTGTGGAAGTGGTGAACGTATTATTTTGAACTTGTCATAAAATGTAGTTTTGCCATCTTTTTTCCAGAAACTTATTGGGTAGTAATCTTGTTGGTATGGTCATTTCTAGATTTCCTCATTGTTGTAATTATTCACTTCGTTTACCTACCTTTTCGAATTGTTTTCCCTCAGAAAACGGTTTGTTTATTATTGTTTAAAATTGTGAGGTT